>WWET01000364.1:715022-739500 GCA_011038615.1 Limnodynastes dumerilii
TAGTGTGTTTTTGATCTATAGGACCTCGGTGTGAACCTGACAATGGTTTAGCTCGGTAAAAGGCTCTTTAGGCTTTTACCTTTATATACTAGAATGTATAGCACCCACATGATGATCATATAGTCATTATTAATGATTGGAGCTGCTTGGGTGAGAGGTACAAGGACTACACATTCTGTGATAGAACCCATTAGATATTTCAACTATTCTATATAGAAAATGTACTCCTGCACTCTGAAAAGAAACCTGTTATGTTTGTGTATGGGTATGTATTACAAATACTTTACATACAAATTTATAGAAGAAAAACCTTTGTTTCCACTGGGTGAATGGAATATATGTCACACATAAGGGGTAAAGGAAAGCAAATAAAAATAATAAGAAATATTTAGATTTTTACTTTCGTGTATGAAGCAATAAATAAACTAGCAAAATCAGAGTAAAGTTTACTGAAACTTCAAACTCAGTCCACAACCCAAAAATGAATTAAATTAATTAAATCCATAATATGCAAGAGAGATTTTGACACCTAAATTATGATAAAGACTGAAAATAATGAATGGTGGTCATGGTTAAATCCAGGAATTTGGTTTTCAGGCCTAGGAAGATGGTTGACTAATATTTTATATTCCTGTTTCAAATATCTTCTTGTAATAATTGTAGCAATATTAATGTTGTATGCTTTCTATAAATGTGTAATGTGTTGTATACAGAAATGTATACAAGATCCAAATCCAAAAACCTAATGATGACAGAGGTATATGTTCCAATAACTATTAAGTGGACTTTATTAACATGAAAGAGAACCTTTATATGTGTACATAAAAAGGGTAGAATTGTAAGTTATAAATCAACTTGAACCTAGCCGTGAAACGCGTCAAGGCTACACATACTTATATGCTTTATACCATGCTACAAACTCAATTATACCTGCGGTATTGTCTTTTTCAACATCCTTGACACACAGCCTTCAACTCTGTATGGAACAGAAACATTCTAAAAAAACTATTACTATCGATCGAGAAGGGCTCAACAACAGGGTGCAATAATTGAATGGAAAGACTGGGAGTAGTGCATAAGCGCTGACGTATACAGCACGTGCGGGTGACTATCAAGTGATCGACACGGACCGTTCCCCATTTTCTAAGCAGTAGATTATTCTCCCTAAATCCTACAGTGCACCACCAGCTAATTGAAGAGCGGTAAGCCAGACCGGCTAGTCTGCTACATTCTTACTGCTTTGTTACCAAACATTCCAATTATATCTGGAACCATTGGATAGCTGCAATAGGCAAGGCCATAGACCTGAATTAGTTCCTCTCAAGTCTTCAAGCTGACTTTTGACACTTAAATTGGAACTTTGTCTATCTTTATTAGTAGCATAATGCATAAAGCAGAACATATTCATTTATTGCTTTAATATAGGTCTGATTCATTACTGTTTGATTGTGAATACTTTTTAACAATTACTTTTTTATTAATTATATGTGTTAATAAACTGTCATTTATATAAGCTGTGTGTTCTGACAATAAGTATTAGCGCTGAACAGAACTCTGGTTGTCTATATTAAATCATGTTTATATACATATATATGAAAATATACAACAGACAATATAATAGCTGTAATTTCAAGAAAACGGAACCGTGCACTACGAACTTAATAAAATTAACAGGACACTTGTCCTCAAGATATACTTGGGAGGACATAGAAAAATATAATAAGACAGAAACATAGCTCTGTGAAAAACTTTATTTTTCTGTGGTGACATATTCTATAGATATGTATTAATGAGGGTGGAGAAATCCTAAAGATTTGGAAGGTTATAAAAGCTTGATGCAATGAGGTCATTGAGTTGTTGCTTTCCAACCAAGTGAAACTTAATTCTATACTTCGCTCATTATAGGCCACATCCAATAAAAATAAATATTATTTGAATTCAATTTGAAGACAAAGACTGCTCATCATCAATTATCTTAATAGATTTTATACGACTTAATCACTTTTCAACAGATGAATTCTCTGATGATTACGAAGGACTGTTTTATATGAGAAACACTGCCCACATTCTTTACACGAAAATGGCTTTTCACCAGTATGAATTTTCTGATGACCAATAAGTGTTGATTTCTTTGTGAAACATTTCCCACATACAGAACATGAAAATGGCTTTTCACCAGAATGACTTCTCTGATGACTAACAAGATTTGATTTCTTTGTGAAAGCTTTCCCACATTCAGAACATGAAAAAGGCTTTTCACCAGAATGACTTTTCTGATGACTACTAAGGGCTGATTTCTGTGTAAAACATTTTCCACATTCAGAGCATGAAAAAGGCTTTTTACCAGAATGACTTCTCTGATGATTAATAAGAATTGATTTCTTTGCAAACCATTTGCCACACTCAGAACATGAAAAAGGCTTTTCACCAGAATGACTTCTCTGATGAATAATAAGAACTGATTTCCGTGTAAAACATTTTCCACATTCAGAACATGAAAAAGGCTTTTCACCAGAATGAATTCTCTGATGATTAATAAGGACTGCTTTATATGTGAAACACTGTCCACAGTCTGAACATGGAAATGGCTTCTCACCTGTGTGGATTCTCTTATGAGCAACAAGACTTGCTGTATATCTAAAATTTTTCCCACATTCAGAGCACTGAAATGGTTTCTCACCTGTGTGAACTGTCTGATGCCTAACAAAATCCATTTTCTTTGTAAATCCTTTCTCACACTCTGAACATTGAAATGGTTTCTCAGTTTTGTGAATTATCTTGTGTTCGGTAAGAGCTGTTTTACACGCAAAACATTTCCCACAATGTGAACATACAAATGGATTCTCACCTGTGTGAATTCTCTGATGCTGAATAAGATTTGATTCAAGTGTATAACATTTCCCACTCTCAGAGCATGGAAATGGCTTCTCATCTGTGTGAACTCTCTGATGGGTTACAAGGCTTGATTGTGTAGTAAAATCTTTTCTGCACTCAGAACCTGAATTTGGTTTCGCACTTATGTGTTCGCTTTGATGTCTCGTAAGATCTATTTTATGTACAAAACATTTCCCACACTCAGAACATGAATTACGTTTCTCACTTATGTGATCTCTTTGATGTCTCGTAAGATCTATTTTATATACAAAACATTTTCCACACTCCGAACATGAAAATGTCTCCTTATCTGCACACATTTTCTGGTGACCAAGAAGATTTGCATTCTGGGTAAAACATTTATCATGTTCAGGAAGAGGACAAGTTCTATCTCCACTATGAGCTGTACTATTTATAATATCAGGTATAATAGGAGAACATTCCTCATTATAACAAGGATTAGCTGATCTATCTGCACTGTGAAGTACTGGTTTCATATATGACAGGGTAACGCCCTCTTCTAGGAATTCAGGTGTAATATCTTCTTTCTCAGACTCTGGAGATATATAGAGACGCTCCAGTGATGTTTTCTGGTTAATGTATCCATCTGCTGGTAATAAAATAAATCTAATCACAAACTCATTAAACATTCTGATTTTATAAGAGATGACTTGCATTCGATTAAAAAGATTCAGATTTGTAAACCTCATTTAACTTTAAAATCAAAGTCTTTGGTTATAGCAGTAACGATACAGCTTAGGAACATAATGGAGTAAAAGAGCTGTTCCGACACATTATAAAAATGTCAGATATTTGATTTATTTAGAATCAATGCTACAGAAAAATCAATAAAATGACAAAGCACAGCCTATAAAACACAGCCTATAAAACAGAACATGAGATGACCGTTCATCTCGGGGGAAGATGTGGGCTTCCCAAAGGAGACCAAACAAAACCCGCTCTGAGCTGTTGAGACTCCCAGAAGGTGACAGTATTGTGATGTGAATTGTCAGGTGGCTGATAAGACTGGCTAGGATAGGCCACAGACCTGCATCGCCACATCACGAACAAGAATCACTCCATCTCTGAATGATGCACATGAATGGCAGCTCCATCTTTCATGTCTCACACAGCACCATGTCTGGCCAGAAACCCCTCTGTGTGCACCACTACCAAACCTCTGTCCCCCACCACCATGTAACACAGCAGCTCGCACCCTATTAATACAAAGTTCTTTCTTTTCCTGTCTGATGACACTTCTGGCAGATACATTTTCCTCATTAGACTGTAGTGACAGAGGTGGCATCATCTGGGGTCTTATCACAGCGGTCAGTGAATGATGTGACAATCAGTGGTCTGTGTATAGTATGAACATGTAAGAGAAGGAGACGGATTGTTCAACACTATATGATGTGAGGAGGAGAGGAAACAAGTGTAATAGAGGCCGATGGCTCCTGACTCCCCGCTGGACAGAGCTTTATCCTCAGTAATTTGTAGTCGGGGGATGGTGTAGAATAAGAGATTTCTCCAGTGACTGAACAAGGACAATATGTCCCCCGTTTCTGTTCCCAGTGTCTATTACTCACCTGTGGGGATCTCTGTAGGGATTTCCTCGTCCTTACACTGATGATCATCCATCACATACGTTTCTTCTCCACCTTCTATATTCTCTACTTTTATATCAATCAGAACTTCATCCTAAATAGCTCAATAATGACAATGAGATTACAGAGAACAAGATCAGTGTCACACAACCACACACATCTCTACAGATCATATGAAGCAACTCACTCCACCTACATGATGATCCTGCGGAGGATCTCTACTTTCAATCAGAACTTCATCCTAAATAGCTCAATAATGACAATGAGATTACAGAGAAAGATCAGTGTCACACAACCACACACATCTCTACAGATCATATGCCTGCAACTCACTCCACCTACATGATGATCCTGCCCTGCGGGCTCATTCTTCTCTGTAACTCTGCATCCATCTGTAGGAAACACACAGTGACTGGATACACACACATCCTTGTGACTGTCATACAGTGTACAGAACACATCCTTGTGACTGTCATACAGTGTACAGAACACATCCTTGTGACTGTCATACAGTGTACAGAACACATCCTTGTGACTGTCATACAGTGTACAGAACACATCCTTGTGACTGTCATACAGTGTACAGAACACATCCTTGTGACTGTCATACAGTGTACAGAACACATCCTTGTGACTGTCATACAGTGTACAGAACACATCCTTGTGACTGTCATACAGTGTACAGAACACATCCTTGTGACTGTCATACAGTGTACAGAACACATCCTTGTGACTGTCATACAGTGTACAGAACACATCCTTGTGACTGTCATACAGTGTACAGAACACATCCTTGTGACTGTCATACAGTGTACAGAACACATCCTTGTGACTGTCATACAGTGTACAGAACACATCCTTGTGACTGTCATACAGTGTACAGAACACATCCTTGTGACTGTCATACAGTGTACAGAACACATCCTTGTGACTGTCATACAGTGTACAGAACACATCCTTGTGACTGTCATACAGTGTACAGAACACATCCTTGTGACTGTCATACAGTGTACAGAACACATCCTTGTGACTGTCATACAGTGTACAGAACACATCCTTGTGACTGTCATACAGTGTACAGAACACATCCTTGTGACTGTCATACAGTGTACAGAACACATCCTTGTGACTGTCATACAGTGTACAGAACACATCCTTGTGACTGTCATACAGTGTACAGAACACATCCTTGTGACTGTCATACAGTGTACAGAACACATCCTTGTGACTGTCATACAGTGTACAGAACACATCCTTGTGACTGTCATACAGTGTACAGAACACATCCTTGTGACTGTCATACAGTGTACAGAACACATCCTTGTGACTGTCATACAGTGTACAGAACACATCCTTGTGACTGTCATACAGTGTACAGAACACATCCTTGTGACTGTCATACAGTGTACAGAACACATCCTTGTGACTGTCATACAGTGTACAGAACACATCCTTGTGACTGTCATACAGTGTACAGAACACATCCTTGTGACTGTCATACAGTGTACAGAACACATCCTTGTGACTGTCATACAGTGTACAGAACACATCCTTGTGACTGTCATACAGTGTACAGAACACATCCTTGTGACTGTCATACAGTGTACAGAACACATCCTTGTGACTGTCATACAGTGTACAGAACACATCCTTGTGACTGTCATACAGTGTACAGAACACATCCTTGTGACTGTCATACAGTGTACAGAACACATCCTTGTGACTGTCATACAGTGTACAGAACACATCCTTGTGACTGTCATACAGTGTACAGAACACATCCTTGTGACTGTCATACAGTGTACAGAACACATCCTTGTGACTGTCATACAGTGTACAGAACACATCCTTGTGACTGTCATACAGTGTACAGAACACATCCTTGTGACTGTCATACAGTGTACAGAACACATCCTTGTGACTGTCATACAGTGTACAGAACACATCCTTGTGACTGTCATACAGTGTACAGAACACATCCTTGTGACTGTCATACAGTGTACAGAACACATCCTTGTGACTGTCATACAGTGTACAGAACACATCCTTGTGACTGTCATACAGTGTACAGAACACATCCTTGTGACTGTCATACAGTGTACAGAACACATCCTTGTGACTGTCATACAGTGTACAGAACACATCCTTGTGACTGTCATACAGTGTACAGAACACATCCTTGTGACTGTCATACAGTGTACAGAACACATCCTTGTGACTGTCATACAGTGTACAGAACACATCCTTGTGACTGTCATACAGTGTACAGAACACATCCTTGTGACTGTCATACAGTGTACAGAACACATCCTTGTGACTGTCATACAGTGTACAGAACACATCCTTGTGACTGTCATACAGTGTACAGAACACATCCTTGTGACTGTCATACAGTGTACAGAACACATCCTTGTGACTGTCATACAGTGTACAGAACACATCCTTGTGACTGTCATACAGTGTACAGAACACATCCTTGTGACTGTCATACAGTGTACAGAACACATCCTTGTGACTGTCATACAGTGTACAGAACACATCCTTGTGACTGTCATACAGTGTACAGAACACATCCTTGTGACTGTCATACAGTGTACAGAACACATCCTTGTGACTGTCATACAGTGTACAGAACACATCCTTGTGACTGTCATACAGTGTACAGAACACATCCTTGTGACTGTCATACAGTGTACAGAACACATCCTTGTGACTGTCATACAGTGTACAGAACACATCCTTGTGACTGTCATACAGTGTACAGAACACATCCTTGTGACTGTCATACAGTGTACAGAACACATCCTTGTGACTGTCATACAGTGTACAGAACACATCCTTGTGACTGTCATACAGTGTACAGAACACATCCTTGTGACTGTCATACAGTGTACAGAACACATCCTTGTGACTGTCATACAGTGTACAGAACACATCCTTGTGACTGTCATACAGTGTACAGAACACATCCTTGTGACTGTCATACAGTGTACAGAACACATCCTTGTGACTGTCATACAGTGTACAGAACACATCCTTGTGACTGTCATACAGTGTACAGAACACATCCTTGTGACTGTCATACAGTGTACAGAACACATCCTTGTGACTGTCATACAGTGTACAGAACACATCCTTGTGACTGTCATACAGTGTACAGAACACATCCTTGTGACTGTCATACAGTGTACAGAACACATCCTTGTGACTGTCATACAGTGTACAGAACACATCCTTGTGACTGTCATACAGTGTACAGAACACATCCTTGTGACTGTCATACAGTGTACAGAACACATCCTTGTGACTGTCATACAGTGTACAGAACACATCCTTGTGACTGTCATACAGTGTACAGAACACATCCTTGTGACTGTCATACAGTGTACAGAACACATCCTTGTGACTGTCATACAGTGTACAGAACACATCCTTGTGACTGTCATACAGTGTACAGAACACATCCTTGTGACTGTCATACAGTGTACAGAACACATCCTTGTGACTGTCATACAGTGTACAGAACACATCCTTGTGACTGTCATACAGTGTACAGAACACATCCTTGTGACTGTCATACAGTGTACAGAACACATCCTTGTGACTGTCATACAGTGTACAGAACACATCCTTGTGACTGTCATACAGTGTACAGAACACATCCTTGTGACTGTCATACAGTGTACAGAACACATCCTTGTGACTGTCATACAGTGTACAGAACACATCCTTGTGACTGTCATACAGTGTACAGAACACATCCTTGTGACTGTCATACAGTGTACAGAACACATCCTTGTGACTGTCATACAGTGTACAGAACACATCCTTGTGACTGTCATACAGTGTACAGAACACATCCTTGTGACTGTCATACAGTGTACAGAACACATCCTTGTGACTGTCATACAGTGTACAGAACACATCCTTGTGACTGTCATACAGTGTACAGAACACATCCTTGTGACTGTCATACAGTGTACAGAACACATCCTTGTGACTGTCATACAGTGTACAGAACACATCCTTGTGACTGTCATACAGTGTACAGAACACATCCTTGTGACTGTCATACAGTGTACAGAACACATCCTTGTGACTGTCATACAGTGTACAGAACACATCCTTGTGACTGTCATACAGTGTACAGAACACATCCTTGTGACTGTCATACAGTGTACAGAACACATCCTTGTGACTGTCATACAGTGTACAGAACACATCCTTGTGACTGTCATACAGTGTACAGAACACATCCTTGTGACTGTCATACAGTGTACAGAACACATCCTTGTGACTGTCATACAGTGTACAGAACACATCCTTGTGACTGTCATACAGTGTACAGAACACATCCTTGTGACTGTCATACAGTGTACAGAACACATCCTTGTGACTGTCATACAGTGTACAGAACACATCCTTGTGACTGTCATACAGTGTACAGAACACATCCTTGTGACTGTCATACAGTGTACAGAACACATCCTTGTGACTGTCATACAGTGTACAGAACACATCCTTGTGACTGTCATACAGTGTACAGAACACATCCTTGTGACTGTCATACAGTGTACAGAACACATCCTTGTGACTGTCATACAGTGTACAGAACACATCCTTGTGACTGTCATACAGTGTACAGAACACATCCTTGTGACTGTCATACAGTGTACAGAACACATCCTTGTGACTGTCATACAGTGTACAGAACACATCCTTGTGACTGTCATACAGTGTACAGAACACATCCTTGTGACTGTCATACAGTGTACAGAACACATCCTTGTGACTGTCATACAGTGTACAGAACACATCCTTGTGACTGTCATACAGTGTACAGAACACATCCTTGTGACTGTCATACAGTGTACAGAACACATCCTTGTGACTGTCATACAGTGTACAGAACACATCCTTGTGACTGTCATACAGTGTACAGAACACATCCTTGTGACTGTCATACAGTGTACAGAACACATCCTTGTGACTGTCATACAGTGTACAGAACACATCCTTGTGACTGTCATACAGTGTACAGAACACATCCTTGTGACTGTCATACAGTGTACAGAACACATCCTTGTGACTGTCATACAGTGTACAGAACACATCCTTGTGACTGTCATACAGTGTACAGAACACATCCTTGTGACTGTCATACAGTGTACAGAACACATCCTTGTGACTGTCATACAGTGTACAGAACACATCCTTGTGACTGTCATACAGTGTACAGAACACATCCTTGTGACTGTCATACAGTGTACAGAACACATCCTTGTGACTGTCATACAGTGTACAGAACACATCCTTGTGACTGTCATACAGTGTACAGAACACATCCTTGTGACTGTCATACAGTGTACAGAACACATCCTTGTGACTGTCATACAGTGTACAGAACACATCCTTGTGACTGTCATACAGTGTACAGAACACATCCTTGTGACTGTCATACAGTGTACAGAACACATCCTTGTGACTGTCATACAGTGTACAGAACACATCCTTGTGACTGTCATACAGTGTACAGAACACATCCTTGTGACTGTCATACAGTGTACAGAACACATCCTTGTGACTGTCATACAGTGTACAGAACACATCCTTGTGACTGTCATACAGTGTACAGAACACATCCTTGTGACTGTCATACAGTGTACAGAACACATCCTTGTGACTGTCATACAGTGTACAGAACACATCCTTGTGACTGTCATACAGTGTACAGAACACATCCTTGTGACTGTCATACAGTGTACAGAACACATCCTTGTGACTGTCATACAGTGTACAGAACACATCCTTGTGACTGTCATACAGTGTACAGAACACATCCTTGTGACTGTCATACAGTGTACAGAACACATCCTTGTGACTGTCATACAGTGTACAGAACACATCCTTGTGACTGTCATACAGTGTACAGAACACATCCTTGTGACTGTCATACAGTGTACAGAACACATCCTTGTGACTGTCATACAGTGTACAGAACACATCCTTGTGACTGTCATACAGTGTACAGAACACATCCTTGTGACTGTCATACAGTGTACAGAACACATCCTTGTGACTGTCATACAGTGTACAGAACACATCCTTGTGACTGTCATACAGTGTACAGAACACATCCTTGTGACTGTCATACAGTGTACAGAACACATCCTTGTGACTGTCATACAGTGTACAGAACACATCCTTGTGACTGTCATACAGTGTACAGAACACATCCTTGTGACTGTCATACAGTGTACAGAACACATCCTTGTGACTGTCATACAGTGTACAGAACACATCCTTGTGACTGTCATACAGTGTACAGAACACATCCTTGTGACTGTCATACAGTGTACAGAACACATCCTTGTGACTGTCATACAGTGTACAGAACACATCCTTGTGACTGTCATACAGTGTACAGAACACATCCTTGTGACTGTCATACAGTGTACAGAACACATCCTTGTGACTGTCATACAGTGTACAGAACACATCCTTGTGACTGTCATACAGTGTACAGAACACATCCTTGTGACTGTCATACAGTGTACAGAACACATCCTTGTGACTGTCATACAGTGTACAGAACACATCCTTGTGACTGTCATACAGTGTACAGAACACATCCTTGTGACTGTCATACAGTGTACAGAACACATCCTTGTGACTGTCATACAGTGTACAGAACACATCCTTGTGACTGTCATACAGTGTACAGAACACATCCTTGTGACTGTCATACAGTGTACAGAACACATCCTTGTGACTGTCATACAGTGTACAGAACACATCCTTGTGACTGTCATACAGTGTACAGAACACATCCTTGTGACTGTCATACAGTGTACAGAACACATCCTTGTGACTGTCATACAGTGTACAGAACACATCCTTGTGACTGTCATACAGTGTACAGAACACATCCTTGTGACTGTCATACAGTGTACAGAACACATCCTTGTGACTGTCATACAGTGTACAGAACACATCCTTGTGACTGTCATACAGTGTACAGAACACATCCTTGTGACTGTCATACAGTGTACAGAACACATCCTTGTGACTGTCATACAGTGTACAGAACACATCCTTGTGACTGTCATACAGTGTACAGAACACATCCTTGTGACTGTCATACAGTGTACAGAACACATCCTTGTGACTGTCATACAGTGTACAGAACACATCCTTGTGACTGTCATACAGTGTACAGAACACATCCTTGTGACTGTCATACAGTGTACAGAACACATCCTTGTGACTGTCATACAGTGTACAGAACACATCCTTGTGACTGTCATACAGTGTACAGAACACATCCTTGTGACTGTCATACAGTGTACAGAACACATCCTTGTGACTGTCATACAGTGTACAGAACACATCCTTGTGACTGTCATACAGTGTACAGAACACATCCTTGTGACTGTCATACAGTGTACAGAACACATCCTTGTGACTGTCATACAGTGTACAGAACACATCCTTGTGACTGTCATACAGTGTACAGAACACATCCTTGTGACTGTCATACAGTGTACAGAACACATCCTTGTGACTGTCATACAGTGTACAGAACACATCCTTGTGACTGTCATACAGTGTACAGAACACATCCTTGTGACTGTCATACAGTGTACAGAACACATCCTTGTGACTGTCATACAGTGTACAGAACACATCCTTGTGACTGTCATACAGTGTACAGAACACATCCTTGTGACTGTCATACAGTGTACAGAACACATCCTTGTGACTGTCATACAGTGTACAGAACACATCCTTGTGACTGTCATACAGTGTACAGAACACATCCTTGTGACTGTCATACAGTGTACAGAACACATCCTTGTGACTGTCATACAGTGTACAGAACACATCCTTGTGACTGTCATACTGTACACAGAACACACCCTTGTGACTGTCATACAGTGTACAGAACACATCCTTGTTACTGTCATACAGTGTACAGAACACATCCTTGTGACTGTCATACAATATACAGAACACATCCTTGTGTCCGTCATACAATATACAGACCACATCATTGTGACCGTCATACAGTATACAGAACACATCCTTGTGACCGTCATACAGTATACAGAACACATCCTTGTGACTGTCATACAGTATACAGAACACATCCTTGTGACTGTCATACAGTATACAGGACATATCCTTGTGACTGCCATACAGTATACAGAACACATCCTTGTGACTGCCATACAGTATACAGGACATATCCTTGTGACTGCCATACAGTATACAGAACACATCCTTGTGACTGCCATACAGTAGCCTTGGCAACAAGGAGAAAAAGATGGGGTAATGAAGGATGCACCAAAAAAAAAATCTTTATTGATCACTAATAAAAAGCGTCATACAGTGCACTAGTACATTAGTGTACACTATTTCAATAGGGCCATTCTCTCTCGGCCAGTTCTGAACTCGCTGGGAAAATTTATTGTTTCTGCCTTGAAAAGGCAAAGCAAATGATCCCCAGAGCACCAAACATAGTGCTTTGAATGGTAAATATCAATATTAACCCCTACCCAATCCCTAAATCTTATTCTAACCCTCCCTTCCTCACAGCCTGACCCTAATGCTGTTTGGCATACTCATTCATTCTGAAAAATCTAAGTGGCTGCCTATTCAAAATAGAGACACCCGAAAGAGAACTTTCCACTGTCCCTACCTCTGATAGACAGCCACCGTGTCAGGGACTACCACCGGTATTCAAGGGACTGCCATACAGTATATAGACTACTACTAGTGACCACAATACAGTCTAAAGATTGCATCCCAGTAACTATCATACAGTATAAACACAGCATCGCAGTAACCATCATACAGTATAAACACTGCATCCCAGTAACTATCATACAGTATAAACACAGCATCCCAGTAACCATCATACAGTATAAACACTGCATCCCAGTAACTATAATACAGTATAAAGACCACATCCCAGTAACTATAATACAGTATAAAGACCACATCCCACTAACTATAATACAGTATAAACACTGCATCCCAGTAACTACAATACAGTATAAAGACCTAGTGACAACCATACAGTATACAGACTGCATCCTAGTGACAACCATACAGTATACAGACTGCATCCTAGTGACAACCATACAGTATACAGACTGCATCCTAGTGACAACCATACAGTATACAGACTGCATCCTAGTGACAACCATACAGTATACAGACTGCATCCTAGTGACAACCATACAGTATACAGACTGCATCCTAGTGACAACCATACAGTATACAGACTGCATCCTAGTGACAACCATACAGTATACAGACTGCATCCTAGTGACAACCATACAGTATACAGACTGCATCCTAGTGACAACCATACAGTATAGAGACTGCATCCTAGTGACAACCATATAGTATACAGACTGCCTCTTAGTGACAACCATACAGTATACAGACTGCATCCTAGTGACAACCATACAGTATACAGACTGCACCATAGTAAGCGCCTAAAGCTGGGCATGCACTCGGGCCCCATGTGTTTCTTCCCCATGTGTTTCTTACCCCCTATGGGCTGGATCCAGAACAATGTCCGTTGCCTATAATACGTCCGACAGATGCCGAAAATAGATACTGCACATGCGTAGTAACTAACGTAATCTACGTATCGTCTTTAGGACCGCATATACGCAATCTACATAACGAAACAATACGTAGATTACTTTAATTTGTTACTACACATGTGCAGTAGCTATTTTCGGCATCTGACGGACGTATTATAGACGACGGACGTTGTTCTGGATCCAGCCCTATGTGTCTCTCTCCCCTTCAAGCATCTCTCTCATCCTGTCTGTCTACCCCCATGTGTCTCTAACCCTCTCTCCTCCTGTGTGTCTCTCCTCCCCCAGGAGTCTATCTGGCCTTCCTGTGTCTCCCCTGCTCCTCCTGTGTCTCTGTGTCTCTGTGTCTCTCTGTCTCTCCTGTGTCTCTCACACTCTAGCCTCCTCCTGTGTCTCTCTCACTCTCCTGTGTCTCTTCCCTCCTCTGAGTGTCTCTCTCCTCCTGTGTCTCCCCCTCTCTCCTCCTCTGTGTCAGGTTATACAGAGGACATATAATATGATATGAAGGGAAGATGTCTGACCTGGGTCACACTGCAGCCGCTCTCACCCAAGGGCGGGGCCTGTACACGGGGGAGGGGTCTATGTGCGGAAGCCGTTCTAATTACCATAGCACAGGTTTTCTCTACGCACCAATCAGCACAATTGAATCCCCGCCCCTGACTGTGATTGGTTGGAGCGCAGTTCAGGCACAAGGATGATCTCTGCTGTTAAAATTGACATTATGAAAACAAGAGGGAGCGAAGAGTATAACCAGCATAGACCATTATACAGCACAGAGCATTATACAGCACAGAGCATTATAGAGCATTATACAGTATAGAGCATTATACAGCATAGAGTATTATACAGCATAGAGCATCATACAGCATAGACCATCATACAGCATAGAGCATTATACAGCATAGACTATTATACAACATAGAGCATTATACAGCATAGACTATTATACAGCATAGACCATTATACATCACAGAGCATTATACAGCATAGACCAGGGGTTCTCAACCCATGGTACGCGTACCACCAGTGGTACGCATACCTCTGGCAGGTGGTATGCGGAGGCAGGGCCGGATTACCTCCGTTAACAGGCCCAAGCCAGTAATATAACTATTACTGGCTTTGGGCCCCCGTTCCCAGTAATGCACTTGGTGACGTAATGACGTCACGCCAGTGCCGCACCCCCGCCTCCCACACTGTATGCCTGAGCCCTGCGTTTCTTAGACAAGAGCGCAGGGCTCAGTGTGACAGCAGGGATCAGGGCAGCAGCTCAGGCATAGTGGAGGTGTCTCTCTTTATGTGCACTCCATGCATAAACGTTAGAAGGGAAAGGGGGCTCTGCATGTCCAGAATGTTAATTACACTGGCCGGCAAATTCTATAAGAATCTGCTGGCCAGTGTAATTAACATTGTGGATACGCAGGGCTCCCTTTCCCTTCTAACGCCTATGCATGTAGTGCTCGGACTCGCAGAGAGTACACAGAAAGAGCAGCAGCTCTGTCTTGAGTACAGCCCGTGCGCCGCTGAGGATCTGTGACATCAAGAGGTAAGAGAAGGGTTTTTATTTTTACAGGAGGGTATGTATGTGTATATATATGTGTACACAGTATATATGTGTGTGTGTATATACAGTATGTGTATGTGAGATATGAGTAGGTGGGGTTTAATATGTGAAGAGGGAAGAGGTATTATACAGCATAGAGTATTATACAGCATAGGGCATTATACAGCATAGAGCATTATACAGCATAGAGTATTATACAGCATAGAGCATTATACAGCATAGACCATTATACAGCATAGATTAGAGCATTATACAGTATAGATAACGTGACCATACGTCCCGTTGTCCCGTTGTGAATGGGACAGTCCCGTTTTTTGATGGACTGTCCCGTTGTCCCTATGCTCCGCTTCTGGATGCCAAAATGTCCCGTTTTCAGAGAGCAACAGGTGACATACACTGGATGTCACCTGTTGCTTGCTGATAATGGGACATTTCCGCGTCACATTCATACTCACAGTCGGACTGGCCGCCGCTGGGTCCAGGTGCCCTGCTCACCTGCCCGCAGCTCCATTCACAAGACATCAGCATGACCGAAGGTCACGCTGGCATCATTCTGCAGAGCGCGCCACGGAGGAGAGAGCTGGAGGTAAGAAGACAGCAGGAAAAGGTAAGTTTATTATGTGGAAGAAGGTATTTTGCTTTGGGGAGTGTTGAGGAATAACATGGAGGGGGCACACACTAGAGGCAGCTATAAGAAGTAAGGGGCAATAAGGCTGTCTGGACAAAACTTAAGAGGGGGAATTGAGCCTGGCTGGACAAAAATAAAGGTGGAAATGAGCCTGGCTGGACAAAAATAAAGGTGGAAATGAGGCTGACTGGACAAAAATAAAGGGGGAAATGAGGCTGACTGGACAAAAATAAAGGAAATTGGGCCTGGCTGGACAAATATTAAGAGGGGGAAATGAGGCTGGCTGGACAAAAATTAATAGGGGGAAATGAGGCTGGCTGTACAATTATTAAGAGGGGGAAATGAGGCTGACTGGACAAAAATTAAGAAGGGGAAATAAGGCTGGCTGGACAAAAATGAAGAGTGGTAAATAAGGAAGGCTGGACAAAAATTAAGAGGGGGAAATAAGGCTGGCTGGACAAAAATAAAGGGGGGGGAAGAAGGTTTAATGGTCAGATAGAAAGAAGGGGCAATAAGGCTAACTGGAGACACACAATAAAGGGGCAATAAGTCTGACTGGACACACACAATGAAGTGGATACTATACCCTTCTTAGGATTCATTCTTTCAGGAACTGGACAAAAATAAAGGGGGAAATGAGGCTGACTGGACAAAAATAAAGGGAATTGAGCCTGGCCGGACAAATATTAAGAGGGGGAAATGAGGCTGACTGGACAAAAATTAATAAGGCTGGCTGGACAAAAATTAAGATGGGGAAAGAAGACTGGCTGGACAAAAGGAGGGGGCAATATGGCTGAATTGACACAGAAGGAGGGGGCAATAAGACCGGCTTGACACAGAAGGAGGCTGGTTGGATACACAGAAGGAAGGGGCAATAATGCTGTTTGGATACACAGAAGGAGGGGGTATAAAGCTTACAGGACACAGGAGGGGCAATAAGGCTGACTGAAAAGAATAAAAAAGGGAGCAAAAAGGCTGGCTGGACACAGAAGAAAGGACATTAAGTTTTAATGGTCACATAGAAAGAAGGGGCAATAAGGCTAACTGGAGACACACAATGAAGGGGCAATAAGTCTGACTGGACACACACAATGAAGTGGATACTATACCCTTCTTAGGATTCATTCTTTCAGGAACAGAATTGCAGATGGACCAAGAGAAGGTAAGAGCTATCCTTGAGTGGACACAGCCTACGTCTACGAGTGGTATCCGTTTCATAGGATTTGCTAACATCTATCGGAAGTTTGTACAATGTTATTCCACCATTGTAGCACCTATCAAGGCCTTGATTAGGAAAGGATCTAATCCATTAAAGTGGCCTAAAGCTAGTCTACAAGCCTTCTCTCAAATCAAGCAAGCTATAGCTTCTGCCCCAGTATTAAAAAAACAAATACCTCTGTACCTTTCATATTAGAAGTAGATGCTTCTTCAGTGGGATTTAGGAGCAGTCTAAATTCATGCTTGTGTATTCTTTTCTAGAAAGTTTCAATTGAAGATAAAGAACTCGCTATGGAGGAATGGAGATATTTGCTTGAGGGTGCACTACATACCATTCTTGAAGGAAAAGGGGTTGGGTCACCGCACAAAGGGAGGAGTCAAAGTTCATACGTTTTATATAAAATATATGTGACTGTGAGACTCAGGGTGCAACACGTGGCTGGATACAAATATGCTACAAAAATAATGGAGTAAAGAGAGCAAACTCCATTAAAGAGAAAAAAGAGCCACTGTTACATATGCACACCAACACAAAAAACTCCTAAAATTTAACTTTAAATATAACTGAATAAAATTTAAAAAAATAGTAAGCCAGCGAAAAAAATTATAGCAACAAATTAAATAAATAAATAAAGTGGTAAAAGATGCCACATTGGTAGAACAACAGATGGGCAGAAAAAACTGAATTTTCTCTCCCCTGCAGTTACAGAAAAAACTCCCATTCAATCCAGCAAAGTTCAAATACTAATACGAAAGACACCAGGTAACATGAACCATCCAGGGCAGGCACTAATGTGAAACAACAAAGTGTCATTCATCATAGATTAAACGTGCACCATATCATCATTAAATGGGGTTGTAATAACCATAGACCATAGGTAAGGGCGTCCCAAATCCTATTCTAACCCTCCTCCTGAAAAACACAACAAAGAAAAATAGGGAGCCCTGTATGTCCCTACGTTGCCAGGGGAGAGAGAAGGGAACGATCTTACCAGTAGTAGTGCATGGTATAGCTGGAAAGCGGAGTGACTGCAGGGGGAGAAACTGCGCGCACCTGGGCTGCCGACATGCGTTTCGCATTAGCTGTATCAAGGCAAAGCGGTCTTGGAAGCAACCAAATTCTCATTTATACACAGGTTGGCCAATCAATATGCATGCTCCTAATTGCTTATGTCCGTTAGCACCTGCTGCAGAGCGTGGTCTTTATCATTCACTTCTATACAAAGCCTAAATAAGAGTGGTATAAACTTTTTGTATTAAAATGATTTATAAGAGAAACTATGTGTTACATTGTATCATTTGTAATAGAGCGCTTATAAGGCTAGGAAGTGTGTGAAAAATTGGGAGAGAAAATAAATTGCCTACAACGAGACAGTATTATAAACGGACAGTCTTAAAGGAGCAGTGTCTAATTTTCAGTGGACACCTTGAGAGATTTTACACATTATAAAAACATAATTTCAGAATTGAATGGACAGAGATATAAGTACAGTGATGCATGTATATGTACAAATGCCTTCACTGCCTTATAAATGAGGTTTGAAAACACAAGTAGTATTTTTACACCATCACAGTAAAGAACATTTCTAGATATATGACAGACCTTATAACTAATGAGGGCACTTTGTTTAATATCAAATTAACTGTATAGAAACAGATCCATAATTGGAGACTGATACGAAATATAGAGCAAAATTAAGAATTCAAATTCTTAAAGCGAGAAAAGGAGAAAGAGAAGATAGGGAGGGAAAAAGGGGGGGGGGGGTTATTTTTAGGGAGGTAGAAGGGAGTATATTCTTTTGATTTACAGGAAAGAGATATTATATTCTTTTGATTTACAGGAAAGAGATATATTCATTCTTCTTGTTGAGACCTTTTGGAGACATGCTATCCAACAAGAAAATTAGTTTAGTCTCATCCTGTAATAAGCGACGAACTGTATCCTCACCCCTAATATCCCTCTCGGTTTTCCACATTCCATAAACATGTAAGGCCCCATCCCAGTTCTGATGATCGTTCAGAAAGTGTTTAGCAATACTTGTAAGAGTTTTAAACTTTGCCTTATCTCTGGGGGCGTTCCGGATGTTTGCCAGATGTTCGGCTAATCTAGTCTTTAGCGATCGTTTTGTTTGTCCGATATACAATTTTTTACACAGACATTCCATGCAATACACGACCCTTGTGGTGGAGCAGTTTATGAAGCCCCTTATTGTATGAATTTGTTCAAATTTATCCACAAACATTGTGGTTGGCTTTATAAACCTACAGATTTTCCAATGGCCGTAGGGATATGATCCCTGAATTGGTGGTGGCTTTTTTGGGATGTAGAGAAGTGGTTTTGGACTATGTTGTCACAAATATTGTTAGCTCTCCTCCAACTAGTCAAAATCCTTTTCCCTGCATAGATATCGTTAAGGTCAGTATCAGTCTGTAGGACAGGCAGATGTTTATTGAGTATGCCCTGTATGTTACGCCATTGGTTGCAAAACCTGCCTACAAACCGAATAGTGGACTCATTATTTTGGCGTGGACTAGGACGTAGAAGATCAGATCTATTTCTTACTAGAGCTAAATGATATGCCCGCTTAGTCTGTCTTTTATTGTAACCCCGACGTAAAAGTCTTGTTTGTAGTTGTTTAGCCTGGATTTTGTAATCCACCAGGGAGGAGAAGTTTACATACCATTCTTATCTATATCAACTACAAAAATCTCCTTTATTTGAAATATGCACAATGTGTCAATGTTCGTCAAGTGAGATGGGCCATGTTCTTCGCTCATTTTGATTTCCAAATTCTGTGTCTCCCGTGGAGGTGGCCATGGAAATGGAACCGCATCATATTATTGACCCTATCCGGATTGCCACCACACATACAGAATAAACTACTCCAGGTAAAACTTTTGTGCCCATGTTACAAAGAAGGCTGTTTCAATAGGCACATTGGGCCGGATCCAGAACTACGTCCGTCTTCCATAGACGGACGTAGTTCAATAAACAGTAGCTACTGCGCATGCGTAGTAGCTTTTGTACGTAATCTGCGTATCGTTTCGATATGCAGATTGCGTATATGCGGTCTAAAAGACAGAGGGGTAAAATGAAATTTTCATCTGCATATCATCCACAAACTAATGGCCAAACCGAACGGGTAAACAAAGATCTTGAGGCTTTTCGTTGCCTGTACATGTGTTCTTCCCTAAATGATTGGTGTTCGCATTTACCATGGGCAGAATTTTCTCCCAATAACCACTTCTACGAGTATACCACTTCAACACCCTTTTTCATTGTATATGGTCAAAATCCTTGTGTACCTAAATTTTATGAATTACCAGCATCTTCTGTTCCAGCAGTAAGTGACACTCTTACTGCTGGAACAGTAGATAGAAATGTCTAAAATCTGGCAAAGAGTAAATTGCATCTCTGCTAAACTTCACTGTGACTTTATCGCATCTCTGCTTAACTTCACTGAGTTCATTGCATCACTGCAGACCATCGCATCTCTGCTAAACTACACTGTGACTGCATCCCATCTCTGCAGACCATTGCATTTCTGCTTCACTCCCCTGTGTGTTCACCGAATTACTGCAGACTATCACAACTCTGCTATACACCACTGTGTGTTCATTGCATCACCGCAGACCATCACATCTCTACAGCTTAGTCCTTCTACAAAACATCTAAGGTCTGTTCTCCCACCATTTGAACTGTGTTTCTATGGGCCTTGTCTAGAGGGAATTACAAGTGATCCTAGTGCTCAGCTGTGACAGGACCTTGTTGATGATCTTTTCAATAAACCAATTGTTCTTTATACATTTGCCTTCTTGTGTCTTTTCTAAACTTTGCTAATGCGCAAGCAATACATTAAAGGTCCTAGTTTCCAATACAAACCTCCCAGCCCTAGGGATCCCTGTGCAGAGATCCCAAGTCCGTGACGATGTCAAAATAATAATATTGGGTGGATGCACTCAAACAAATGTAAGGATGAGTGATAATCCATGGATTTGTGGTGGACCTTCTGTTCCTTGGCAGGTATAATAGAATGTATCACAGCAGTGTAAGTACAGATGGTGGTCAGGATGGAGTAGGAAGAGAAAGCGAGAGACACAAGGAGAGATAGTAACACAAGATGTTAATGTGCTCAATGTTGCTGTGATTTGATTTGTGGCTCAATGGTGCAGTGTTTTAAGGGAATAAATCCATTGTAATTCGGTCTTATTTATAGTTTTTTGCTTGTCCTCTCCTCTCTAATCCTGTTTGGCTTTGGCGATTCCCACGAATTTAAGTCCAGTAGGGTCTTGGTTGTGGTATTCCTTAAAGTGCTGTGAAACGCTGTGTAGTTTGTAGCAATTTTTAATGTTACATAGGTGTTCTGACTACATACTGGAGCTTACATGGGCACTCCAACAGATAGACTACATGTTTAGTGTTCACACAAAAGGATATATGATGTGTTACTCTAAAAGCGCTAAAAAAACTAAATCCTGCAGCAGTCTCCTACTAATGAGAAGGGCCTTGACCTTCTCTATATTAAAGACAACAAACAACACACTTATTAGAGGGAAAAAGCGCTGGAAAAGATACTAATAATCTAAAATAAACAATTAGCTAACATACATATATTAATGGCAATAAATGCATAGCGACATATAGGCAAAAGTCTTAAATAAATGTCAATCCACAGGATAAAATCACTCCCTTAAAAGTAGACTTTCAATAAATCCACGTGGAATATAAATGGAGAAAGAGGGAAAAAACAAAATGAGTGTTGGAGATGATAATATCATTCATCCAGTAATCATAAAACAATTAATCAATTAGCAGTGGGATAAGAAAATACTGAAAGACATGTCTGAAATTTAAAATTGAATATTTTACTAAATCAATATAAAAACAACAGAACATGAATAAAATACCATAATAACAATAAATACAAAATAGCAAAAATAGCAGAGTCCTAATGGAGCGCTCTTACCCCAGTGGATGGATGGTGAAGGCGGGCTCCATCACCTCAAATTTATCACAGATGATTGATTATCATCTACAAAAGTTAATGCAATATATTCCCTCCTTTATTAAAGACACTACAGACATTTTAAAGAAACTGGAAAGTTTAGAATGGAGTAGAGGGAGGAGACTGGTTACAGCAGATGTCTCCTCCCTCTATACAATTATAGATCATAACAAAGGTCTAGAAGCCATTGAATTCTATTTACATCATTCTAAGGCAGACCCTGGTCTTGTCGAATTCCTTCTTGAGAGCATTAAATTTATTCTCAATTATAATTATTTCTGTTTTGATGGAGAGTTCTATCTCCAAATATGTGGGACTGCCATGGGGACCAGATTCGCCCCTTGTTATGCCAATCTTTTTTTGGCATTTTGGGAGAGGACCATCATCCCAAAAGGAGGGGTGAATCTGGTCTCATGGCACAGATATATTGATGATGTGTTGTTTATCTGGGGTGGCTCGATGGAAGAGTTGGAAACCTTCTGCATGATGCTTAATGAGAATGACTTAAACATCAAGTTAACATTTGAGATCAGCGAAGTATCAGCCAATTACCTTGATTTGAACATCTATATTGAAGATGGTGTCTTGAAAACACAAAATTTTGTTAAGCCCACGGATACTAACTCGTATATTCCTAGGTCAAGTAATCACCACCCTACTTGGCTTAGGAATATACCTAAGGGACAATTCTTGAGACTGAAACGCAATTGTTCAGAACCATCTACTTTCAATAAACATGCTAAAAATATGAAAATACAATTCAAAGCAAAAGGTTATATAGAGGACACTTTACAGAAAACTCTTAAAGAAGTTGGGGAGATAGAAAGGAAAAGTTTATTCGATCCCAAAATACGCCCAGAAAGGAATAATGACATAGTACCCTTTATAAGCCAATATTCCACACATCATAAAGATATAGAAAAAGTGGTTCGTAAACATTGGCATATATTACAAGGTGATTTAGAATTAAAAAATTATATCAGTACATATCCAAGATTCATATACAGGAAGGCCCCTAACCTGAGAGATCAGTTGGTAAGGAGTGCGTATACCAGTGGAAATAAAATACCATCTAGAATAACATCTAAGTAGTTCCACAGATGTGGCGGCTGTACACTATGTAAGGCAGTTAAAGGTCCAAAAAAGGTCACCAGCCACACGTCTGCATCCAATAAGAAAGTGACTAACATAGAAGAGTTTATTACTTGTAACAGCAAAAACTGTATCTATGTTATTAAATGCCGATGTGGCTTGGAATATGTGGGACGTACTTCCAGACCCTTAAAAATTCGATGGTCAGAGCATCTTCGTAATATTAAAAAGGGTCTGGAAGCGCATCCAATGTCCTTACACTTTAAGGAACATCACAGAAGTGATCCAGCTGAGATAGAGAGCTTCTGTGGTATCAAGAAAGTTGACCCTCATTGGCGGATACATGATTCTGGATCTGCTCTAGCAAAAAGAGAAATGGAGTACATTTTTAATCTAAATTCTCTACATCCATATGGACTGAATCAAGATTTTGAGTTGAAGTGGTTCCTATAATCCACTTCCCCTGAAAAGTATTTCACTTTTTCTCTCTTTTTCAATTTAAAGGAGAAACTGAACCTGAAAACATGATTCACCTACGACCATACCCTCCTGGATGAGCCCGATTCCATCCGACCTTGGAAGCCATACAGGATGGGCCTGATTAGTACTTGGTTGGGGAACTTCCAGGGAATATCAGGTATCGTAGGTTAAGTATTGTGCCATAAGGTAAGTATTTCCCCTTACATACGGAGAATTCGTTCCAATAAGGGGAGTTAGTGGTTAATATGATTATTTTTACCACTTCAATGAACTAGTCCTAATATTCAGTCCAATTTTTATATATCTGTATATATTTTTATATATTTATAATATGTATTTATATATTAATAATATGTTGTTCGTGTACTCCTATTCCTTGTGAGGGTCAACTCATGAAC
>WWET01000364.1:741049-751431 GCA_011038615.1 Limnodynastes dumerilii
ACTTCAGTGTGTCCTAGACGTTGTGCGGGGTCTGCTATCTTCAGGCTGTGTGAGACGTCCCGGCCAGTTTTGATTCCAGCCTTCCTTCGTTCACCATCCATCCACTGGGGTAGGAGCGCTCCATTAGGACTCTGCTATTTTTGTAATTATTGCTATTATGGTATTTTATTCATGTTCTGTTGTTTTTATATTGATTTAGTAAAATATTCAATTTTAAATTTCAGACATGTCTTTCAGTATTTTCTTATCCCACTGCTAATTGTTTAATTGTTTTATGATTACTGGATGAATGATATTATCATCTCCAACACTCATTTTGTTTTTTCCCCTCTTTCTCCATTTATATTCCACGTGGATTTATTGAAAGTCTACTTTTAAGGGAGTGATTTTATCCTGTGGATTAACATGTTTAGTGTTGCAGGTCATGAGGTCTTTTATTTTGAATGTATGGCCAGTGACGTGGGATGTGTAGGTGTGAGTGCCTCTTGTGCTTTTGAATTAATTGAATTCTTGGCATGCAGGCAAATATCTTTGAATTGCTTACTGCACACAGATACTGACCAGCTTTACTATCACACTGTTATTTATCACCAGGGGATAGAGCGCAGTGAGAGGATGAGTGAGAGCCACCAGGTGGAGACGGGTTAAAAGGGTAGCAGAGGGGGACAAGAGGGTACGAAGTGAGGGGGGAGTGGTGGAGGAAGGAACAACACTAGGATGGAGGGCCCTGCTCATGTGAGCTAACACACTAAGTGGGAGGGAAAAACTTACAGAAGACATAAGGAGGGGGAAGGAAGTGGACTGCTGGTGTGAGCGGAGGAGAGGGGGAAGGGATAGTAGAAGGATGCAGTGAGGATGTTAAGTGGAGTAGGGGTAGGTTATCCTGAACAGGTGCGTTTTGAGAGAACTCATGAAGACCTGCAATGTGGGGGAGAGTCTGACTGAAGAAGGAAGGTCATTCCAGTGCAGAGGTGCAGCACGGGAGAAGTCCTGGATACGTGATGCGTGAGATGTGGTGATCAGTAAAAACGTCAGGCAGCACTGGTTAGCAGAACGGATAGGGCGGGAAGAGGTGTGCATGCTGATGAGGGAAGAGAGGTAAGGAGCAGTGGATGAGGAGATGGCCTTAAAGGTGAGGGTAAGGAGTTTAAAGAGAGGTCTGAAGCGGACAGGAAGCCAGTGGAGGGTTTGACATAAAGGAGAGGCCGAGGTAGAGCGGCATGAGAGGAAGATGAGCCTGGAAGCAGCATTGAGTATAGATTGAAGGGGGGTAAGATGGGTGAGCAGGAGACCTATGAGGAGGAGGTTACAGTAGTCGAGGGGTGAAGTATGAATTTAATACCTTCTGTGATGAAACTAATCTGGTCAGAGTGCAGTGAGTGGTCCCGTGTTAGTCCTTGGTTGATGCTGCCAATTCCTTGTCAGTGATCTATGATGGTGTAGGAGGTGACATCACTGGAGGCCAGCCACATGTCCTCCTGCCATACTACCTTGTCCAGTGTTTCCAGAACTAGGATACAATCTTTGAGGTAGGACAGTTGTGTGGTCACATATGGCTGTAAGAATTGATCTATGTATTGTGATAAATTAGCCGTGAGTGAAGGGATGCCTGAGTTTTTTTCAGTTTTTGTTATCTTGGATAAAAAGTAAAATACTGGATCTTTTGGGTGGGTGATGTTCAGGTAGCTGTAGTCTTTATTTATTGAGTATTTCTGATTGTAGGTCCTTTTTCAGGTATTGGTCGAGATTTTTGGCTATATCATCTGTGGGGTCAGAGGGGAGTTTAATGTAGGTGGCATCGTCTTCTAGCAGTCTGAGAGATTCCTGGTTGTACATAGTTTTATCCATAATTACAATGCCCCCTCCCTTATCTGCTGGTTTGATGACAATTTTCTGATTCTTTTTGAGTTGAGGGCTAGTCTCTCTTTCTTAGTCAAATTTTGTGGTTTGGCAAATCTGGATTTTGTAGTCTTATTAAGTAGTTTATCTAAATCATCCTCTACAAATTTTTCAAATGTCTTGATGAATTGGCTCTTGCGGTGTTCAGGGTTGAACTTGGATGTGGGTTTCAGTGAGGTGTTTGTTAACAGTATCAGTGGTACAAGACAAAACGCACTGCTGTTAACGTGTGAGCTTTAATTACTTTCTCAACTGGGATTTGCCTGCTGCTTGATGCAGACGGGCTAAAGAACTTGTTGCTTAATTTTATAGCCCATATGCTAGATAACGCGGACCAATAGATCTTATAAATGCACATTGACGGAACTTGCTTAAATGAGAGGATTTCTATCGGCCTGGCCACACGGTAGATATAGTGGTGACTGCATTAGATACCGGTAATTGGATTATGGAGAGGATTGTCTTTTTCACTGGTTATTTACATCTATTTCCAACGACTTGGGTAAAAATCTACCATTTTCTTTTTCTATTTGCATTGTTTCCCTTCAATAGACTCTCAACGTCTGTATAGTACTAAATTGCCATATGCTTTGATGATTTCGGTAGCAACAGTCTGAATAAGATTTGTAATGTCCATATTATATATGATATACAAGTATCTTTAATTTTTATAAATAATTGATTGAATAAATTTGACATCATTTTATTTATATTAAGTTAAATTGCTTGTGGCACCTCGGCGCTATCTTTTTTCTTTTCTTATTATTGCTTTGTGACAGCTACATTCTGCCATTAGAGTCAAAGCACCAGTGTAATATGCGCAACCAGTGCTGTGACAGCAGGAACCTTTTTATCTTCTTCAGTAATACACAGGGTACACAAATTCCACAACAATTTTTGACAGGAAAGCACATAAAGTTGGCAAGAATATAATAAAATGTATTTCATAATGAATATGAATACAAAGTTATGACATTGGAGCAGATCCTGCCTTCAATACAACAGGGGAATTATGCAAGCTGCTTGTGCAATTCCCATCTGGTATCGTGCGCATATGCATAAAACTGTTATGCTAGCGTACCTGCATTCATATGTAACTTTGTTAGGTACCATTGCCGGTATGCAAAAGGGGCTGACCCCTAATCTACGCCTGTAGTATCTCTGCCGTAGAGACGGATATAGACATGTAAATTAGGGGGCTGGGGTAGGCCCATTATGACGTCTGCAGACCTAGTCGTACCATTTAAGGTAGGAATCTGTATACGTAAGTGTCCACATTTCCTACCGACAGCAGGGAGTGTGCAATCCCCGCTACACGCGTGTACTTACTGAGCAAGCACGTAAAGCATGGGAGGGGTCAGGATCTCACCCACTGACTTTACTATATGTTGAAGTAAGACAATGTCATCTTTAGATTTTATTATTATGATGCAAATGCAATGATCAAACATATAACAATTATACTGTGTGTAATATCAAATTGTGAGAGGAAAAATTAACAACCATGGAAACAGCTGCTTGTGTAAAAGTTTTCTAATTACAAGAATTACAGTTTAAATTATACAGTTTTGGGTTTAGTGACAATCCTGCATTTTTTCATAAAGTTTTCTGAACTGATTTCTACGTAATTTATTATCTACAATGAAAAATTTCTCTCTGTACATTCTCTGATGCGTTCTAAGAATAAAAAACATTTCACGCCAAGCGCACCAAAATGGTTTAACACATTTATTAATTATCTCATGTCTAAAAAGAACATATTTTTTATAAAGATTTATCACATCCAGAACAAGGAAATGGCTTCTCACCTGTGTGAATTTTTCAATGATTAACATTCCTATTATTTACAATCAAAATATGAAAACCTTTTCACCTGATGCCATATATTTTCCACACTTAAGTGTTTTATGAATAACAAGACTTGATGCATGTTTCAAATTTTCCCACAGACAGAGCACTGAATTAGCTTCTTACCTGTGTGAAAAGCCTGATGTTCCATAAGACTTGATTGCGATGTAAAACTTATGAATAAAACATTTTCCACAATCAGATCAAGGAAAGGACTTTTCAACTGTATGTATTTCCTGAAGATTAACAAGTTTTGACTTTTGTGTAGTAAATTTCCCACAATTCAAACATAAAAATGGATTCTCACTTGTGTTATTGCGCTGATGTCTTAAACATCTGATATGTAAAACATTTCCCACACACACAATATTGAAAGGGTTTCTCAATTTTGTGATTTATCTGTATACAGTAACAGCAGATTTTTGTGCAAAACGTATAAATCATTCAAACATAAAAGACTATTCACTAGAATGATTTCTCTGATTATTAATTGAGCCTGATTTTGGTGGGAGGCATTTTCTACAGTTTAAACATGAAAATGGCCTCTAACCTGTGTGGATTCTCCTATGTTTAAATAGACTTGATGCATATTTAAAATATTTGCCACATTCAGAACAATGAATTGGCTTCTCACCTGTGTGAACTCCCTGATGTTCAATAAGATTTGATTTCTTTGCAAAACATTTCCCACATTCAGAACATGAAAAAGGCTTTTCACCAGAATGACTTCTTTGATGAACAATAAGAGATGATTTCTGTGTGAAACATTTTCCACAGTCTGAACATGAAAAAGGCTTCTCACCAGAGTGGAGACTCGTATGTCTAACAAGATCTGATGCATAATTAAAATATTTACCACATTCAGAACATGAAAAAGGCTTTTCACCGGAATGACTTCCCTGATGTTTTATAAGGTGTGATTTATGTGTAAAACATTTTCCGCAGTCTGAACATGAAAAAGGCTTCTCACCTGTGTGGAGTCTCATGTGTCTAACAAGATCTGATGCATAATTAAAATATTTACCACATTCAGAACATGAAAAAGGCTTTTCACCAGAATGACTTCGCTGATGTTTTATAAGGTGTGATTTAAGTGTATAACATTTTCCGCAGTCTGAACATGAAAAAGGCCTCTCACCTGTGTGGAGTCTCATATGTCTAACAAGATATGATGCATAATTAAAATATTTGCCACATTTAGGACACTGCACAGGCTTCTCACCTGTGTGAATTCTCTGATGTTTTACAAGGTTTGTTTTTCTAGTAAAATGTTTTCCGCACTCAGAACATGAATTACGTTCCTCTCTAATGTGATCTCTTATATGTATAGTAAGATCTAATTTTTGTACAAAGCATTTTCCACACTGAGAACATGAAAATGGCTTCTCGTCTGTACACATTTTCTGAGGACTAACAAGATTTGTATTCTGAGTAAAACATTTATCATGTTCAGGAATGGGGAATATTCTATCTTCAATATGATCTGTACTATTTATACCATTATCAGGTATATTAGGAGAACGTTCCTCATTATAACAAGGATTAGATGAGCTATCTGCACTGTAAAGTTCCGGATGCATAAAAGACAGGGAAACACTATCTTCTGCAAATTTAGAGGTAATATCATCATCGTTTTCAGAATTTGGTGATAATTTGAGACTTCCCTCTGATGTATTCCTGCTCTTGTATCCATCTGCTGGTAATAAAATAGATCTATCAGATCACAAATTTAAAAAAAAAATCTGTTTTTATTATGTAACCTATTTTGTTTCTAAATGTTCAAGATTTTAAACCTATTGATTTATATAATCATCTGGAAACTTTCAGAATATATTTTATATCGAAATTATGTGAGTTCCCCAAAAAATCGGTGACAGGACATTGGAGCAGTGGCTGAAGTGTAGACCACATGACTGGAGATGCAACAGAGCTTGTACAAAGAAAGAGCAGAGGAAAGAGAGATAATGAGCATGGACAAAGGAAAGAGAAACAGCATAGATTACTTAACTGCAGTGGCGAACACTGGAGACAGAGTCGGAAGAGAGCCTTTAGAAGGAACAGGGACAAAGTGGAAGAAAGGGCCAGAGCCGTGGGGGCAGAGCAGACAGAGTGGTGAAAGAGCCAAAAGCAGCAGAGAAGAGAGCCAGGAGGAAGAGTGGGAACAAGATAAGCAAAGGTGAAATTCGGAAGCAGGGTAAGCAAAGAGCAGCAGGGACATGGTTTTTTATAAAGGATTTTAATATACACTATATATTCTTATGTTTTTTCTGTTTTTCCTTTCACATCTATATATCAATATAAATGAAAAGAAGGAGCTTAGCCTGAAGCCTTTTCTATCCACTGGACAGAGCTTTATCCTCAGTAATTTGTAGTCAGGGGCTGGTGCAGAATAAGAGATTTCTCCAGTGACTGAACAAGGAAAATATTTCCCCTGTTTCTGTCACCAGTGTCTATTACTCACCTGTGGGGATCTCTGTAGGGATTTCCTCGTCCTTACACTGATGATCATCCATCACATATGTTTCTTCTCCACCTTCAATATTCTCTACTTTTATATCAATCAGGACTTCATCCTAAATAGCTCAATAATGACAATGAGATTACAGAGAACAAGATCAGTGTCACACAACCACACACATCTCTACAGATCATATGAAGCAACTCACTCCACCTACATGATGATCCTGCGGAGGACGCTCATTCTTCTCTGTAACTCTGCATCCATCTGTAGGAAACACACAGTGACTGGATACACGTCTTATAGGAGATTATCACATGATGTTTCTCTATAATTCTCTCATCTCCAATACATTAAAGTCTCCTCTTACCCAGTGATGTCAGTGTCTGGGGAGTCTCCATAATGACGTCCTTGTAGAGATCCAGGTGTTCTTCTACATACTCCCACTCCTCCATGGAGAAACAGACAGAGACATCCTGACACCTTACAGGAACCTGACACACACAATGATACAGTCATCAGCCAGACACATCCCCTGTGTCACTGTATAATGTCCCATTCCCAGCAGTCACCTCTCCAGTCACACACATCCCCTGGTGTCACTGTATAATATCCCATTCCCAGCAGTCACCTCTCCAGTCACACACATCCCCTGGTGTCACTGTATAATATCCCATTCCCAGCAGTCACCTCTCCAGTCACACACATCCCCTGGTGTCACTGTATAATATCCCATTCCCAGCAGTCACCTCTCCAGTCACACACATCCCCTGGTGTCACTGTATAATATCCCATTCCCAGCAGTCACCTCTCCAGTCACACACATCCCCTGGTGTCACTGTATAATATCCCATTCCCAGCAGTCACCTCTCCAGTCACACACATCCCCTGGTGTCACTGTATAATATCCCATTCCCAGCAGTCACCTCTCCAGTCACACACATCCCCTGGTGTCACTGTATAATATCCCATTCCCAGCAGTCACCTCTCCAGTCACACACATCCCCTGGTGTCACTGTATAATATCCCATTCCCAGCAGTCACCTCTCCAGTCACACACATCCCCTGGTGTCACTGTATAATATCCCATTCCCAGCAGTCACCTCTCCAGTCACACACATCCCCTGGTGTCACTGTATAATATCCCATTCCCAGCAGTCACCTCTCCAGTCACACACATCCCCTGGTGTCACTGTATAATATCCCATTCCCAGCAGTCACCTCTCCAGTCACACACATCCCCTGGTGTCACTGTATAATATCCCATTCCCAGCAGTCACCTCTCCAGTCACACACATCCCCTGGTGTCACTGTATAATATCCCATTCCCAGCAGTCACCTCTCCAGTCACACACATCCCCTGGTGTCACTGTATAATATCCCATTCCCAGCAGTCACCTCTCCAGTCACACACATCCCCTGGTGTCACTGTATAATATCCCATTCCCAGCAGTACCTCTCCAGTCACATCCCTGTATTATTACTAGAGATAAGAGTGATGTCATGTGACACTCCCAGAATCCTCCTCACCTCTCCAGTCACATCCCTGTATTATTACTAGAGATATCGCTTCTTGGGCTTTTGGCTAAGATCAAGTGTAGTATCTGTTCTTGAGGGGGTGGGAGCCCTTCTGATAGGCAGAGAAACCTTGGTCCTCTGGTCATTTGGCTGAGGATGCTTGAAAGCCAGGAAATACGTGCCTCCGGAATAGCGAACCGGAGGTGCCTGAAACACACTTACTGAGTGACATAGTAAGGCACTTTTATAGGCACTATTTCTAAGCCCCCACGGTTTTTTAGCACTCTCCTCCTTTGCTCTGGCCTTTTGGCTTGGCGGGAGAATTTTTGTTCCTCTGCCAGGCCATTAGGCGGGGCTGTAACCACTCAGCACTATTTATTTTCTCCCTGTTGGTCACTTTCACTTTTATTGTCACTTATTTTCACGGATTGATGGTTCCGGCTACGCCCCTATGGGCTCTGCTCCAGAGATCTAGGGGGAATGTATGGCCTTATGGTTCCTTCCCCCTCTGACCCACTGTGACTCCTCCAATTGCCTGGCAAAAGGGAGAGGCACAGTTGTTGTGCCCTGGGTGATCCTATGGTGATCCCAGGGATAAGTTTGAGGGTCCCCCTAGCTTCGGCGAAGGGGTCCCACTGACCCTGTCCGCTCCAGTGGTCTTTACTGGCTGGTGGGGATAGTCGGAGCCCGTCTCTTCTTGGAGAGGGCTTCAGCCCGAGCTCTGTGCACTTTTTGTGTTTTGCACTAGTTTGCACTTCACTATTTTCACAGCGCACTGAAAGTCATGTTCCCGGCTTTCAAAAAAAAAAAATGTCATGTGACACTCCCAGAATCCTTCTCACCTCTCCAGTTACACAACTGTATTATTACTAGAGATAAGAGCGATGTCATGTGACACTCACAGAATCCTCCTCACCTCTCCAGTCACATCCCTGTGTTATTACTAGAGATAAGAGTGATGTCATGTGACACTCCCAGAATCCTCCTCACCTCTCCAGTCACCACCCTGATGCACTCTCCTCATGTTACATATTATACCCCCACAGTCACATCAATCTCCCCACAATATATATTATACCCACAGTCACATCACTCTCCTCATGTTACATATTATACCCCCACAGTCACATCAATCTCCCCACAATATATATTATACCCACAGTCACATCACTCTCCTCATGTTACATATTATACCCCCACAGTCACATCAATCTCCCCACAATATATATTATACCCACAGTCACATCACTCTCCTCATGTTACATATTATACCCCCACAGTCACATCAATCTCCCCACAATATATATTATACCCACAGTCACATCACTCTCCTCATGTTACATATTATACCCCCACAGTCACATCAATCTCCCCACAATATATATTATACCCACAGTCACATCACTCTCCTCATGTTACATATTATACCCCCACAGTCACATCAATCTCCCCACAATATATATTATACCCACAGTCACATCACTCTCCTCATGTTACATATTATACCCCCACAGTCACATCAATCTCCCCACAATATATATTATACCCACAGTCACATCACTCTCCTCATGTTACATATTATACCCCCACAGTCACATCAATCTCCCCACAATATATATTATACCCACAGTCACATCACTCTCCTCATGTTACATATTATACCCCCACAGTCACATCAATCTCCCCACAATATAATATATATTCACAGTCACATCACTCTCCTCATGTTACATATTATACCCCCACAGTCACATCAATCTCCCCACAATATATATTATACCCACAGTCACATCACTCTCCTCATGTTACATATTATAACCCTAATCACACCATTCTCCCCACACATTGAATATAATACCCCCACATCACTCTTCATACACAACAAATTACACCCTTCATCACATTTACTAACACAAAATAAAAACTAGAAATAATTAGCAGACAAAAAAAAAACCTTCATTGCAGTTGATTATTAACATCCTAGTAACTGCCATACAATATACAGAACACATCCTTGTGACTGTCATACAGTATACAGACCACATCATTCTGACTGTCATACAGTATACAGAACACATCCTAGTAACTGTCATACAGTATACAGAACACATCCTTGTGACTGTCATACAGTATACATACCACATCCTTGTGACTGTCATACAGTATACAGAACACATCCCTGTGACTGTCATACAGTATACAGACTACATCATTGTGACTGTCATACAGTATACAGACCACATCATTGTGACTGTCATACAGTATACAGCTGTCATACAGTATACAGACCACATCATTGTGACTGTCATACAGTATACAGACCATATCATTGTGACTGTCATACAGTATACATACCATATCATTGTGACTGTCATACAGTATACATACCATATCATTGTGACTGTCATACAGTATACAGACCACATCCTTGTGACTGTCATACAGTATACAGACCACATCCTTGTGACTGTCATACGGTATACAGAACACATCCTTGTGACTGTCATACGGTATACAGAACACATCCTTGTGACTGTCATACACTATACAGAACACATCCATGTGACTGTCACACACTATACAGAACGCATCCATGTGACTGTCATACACTATACAGAACGCATCCCAGAACACATCCCTGTGACTGTCATACAGTATA
>WWET01000365.1:1875-12184 GCA_011038615.1 Limnodynastes dumerilii
GAGGGTTGGAAGATTTAGGGTTAGGCTGCAGGGGGTGCTTAGGGAGAGAGTTGAGGATAATAGTTACCTTTCGGGGGAACCGTATTCGGTGCTCTAGGGCCATTCGCAACTGAGACCCAAACTCGTGCTGGAAAACATGGTGATGCCAAATCGGCGGACGTGCCGTTTCTCCAGGTGATTTTGTACTGGGCCTGCTCAGATCTGAAGAGCGCACAGCAGTCACAGACGATGCAGAGCAGCCCGAGCTGCGGCAGCTGGTGTTCTTGTTGAGTCTTAGTACAGTAAGGACGGCCCAAGCAAGTGCACCCCGATCGAGAGCCGATCAGAGACATAAAAAAGGTGTTTATATCAACACATTTGCGCCAGCCCCAGGTCAGGGGGCCGACCTTCCACAACCCATGCGCTATCATGTGACACTTTAAATCCATTACAAAGGGGGAAAAGTCGTTGCGGAAATATTGTATATTAAGGTGTTTAATCATTTCTGCACACAGCAAGAAGAAAAATTCTTTCATGTTTGTATTAAAAATTCAATACATTACACTGTGCTACCCTGCACTTTCGCAACATATTTGGATATACTGTAATAACTTGCAATCCAAAGGCACCGGTGTTTGCCTATCTACTTGCCAGGCTGTGTGCCTCTGAAACAGCCCCAAGTCCAAGCAGATGTTCCAAATGATGCAGTTTTCCCCCTGGTCTGCATGGTTCCACACCTGAAACTGTCCTCTAGCTGCTGTGTCGCACATGAAATGCAGTCTTTGTATCAAAGGTGCGCACTTTTTAGACAGGGCCGTTTTTTTACATCGTGTTTCCGAGGAGGAGCTGCAACCGTCTGTTTCTTCTCCGCATGAAACAGGTACGCGACGATCCCCAGGAGAAATACCCAGCGCAGACAGGTGAGTGTTTCCCTAACCCTTATCCTAATCTTCACCCTAACCCTTCCCCGCACCCTTAGCCTAATCTTACCCTTCTCTGATCCATCCCCTCTGCACAACCAAACCCTAAGACTCCCTTCCCCGCAGCCTAACCCTAAGACTCCTCTTCTCCGATCCCTCCCCTCCGTGCAGCCTATCCCTAAGACTTCCCTTCTAAGCTTTATACGCTCCCCGCAGCCTACCCCTAAGACTCCCTTCCCTGCAGCCTAACCGAAAGACTCCCCTTCTCCGATCCATCCCCTCCGTGCGGCCTAACCCTAAGACTCCTCTTCTCCGATCCATCCCCTCCATACAGCCAAACCCTAAGACTCCCTTCCCCGCAGCCTAACCCTAAGGCTCCCCTTCTATGCTCTATCCCCTCCCTGCAGCCTATCCCTAAGACTTCCCTTCTAAGCTTTATACGCTCCCCGCAGCCTACCCCTAAGACTCCCTTCCCCGCAGCCTAACCCTAAGACTCCTCTTCTCCGATCCATCCCTTCCCTGCAGCCTAACCGAAAGACTCCTCTTCTCCGATCAATCCCTTCCCTGCAGCCTAACCCTAAGACTCCCTTCCCCGCAGCCTAACCCTAAGACTCCTCTTCTCCGATCCCTCCCCTCCGTGCAGCCTATCCCTAAGACTTCCCTTCTAAGCTTTATACGCTCCCCGCAGCCTACCCCTAAGACTCCCTTCCCTGCAGCCTAACCGAAAGACTCCCCTTCTCCGATCCATCCCCTCTGTGCGGCCTAACCCTAAGACTCCTCTTCTCCGATCCATCCCCTCCATACAGCAAAACCCTAAGACTCCCTTCCCCGCAGCCTAACCCTAAGGCTCCCCTTCTATGCTCTATCCCCTCCCTGCAGCCTAAATCTAAGACTCCCCTTCTATGCTGCATCTTTTCCCCGCAGTATAAGTCCACTAACGTGGCGGGTGTTGTGGCAGATCCGGATGTCAGAAAGGTAACAACTGGGTACGTTTTTGAAAAAAAAAATTCAGAATACTTACCCATTCATTATAAAAACTTTCTAATTAATGAAATATTCGAAATAGAGACAGACGACAATTAGCTGTCGGCTGTGTGAATTTTGTAAATGTCATTTTGGGAGTGGTGAACAGAACCCGTTTAGGTGTGTACCCAGCCTAAGACAGGATAATGTCTGTCCATGTGCTTCCCATCACGGCCTGTGTGACAGCAGGTGACCCTTCGTCTGTTGTGGAAAGACAAGTCTCAGGGCCTTCCCAACCTCCGTTCTAATGTGGATTTTCAAAACTGTGACTAGCTGGGACATAATCTGGGAAGTGTGTTTCGTAGCAGAGCAGTTTAACAGCAAATACACATCATTGTAACCATCCTCGTCTAATCTAGCGGTTATAGACACAAACAGGGGGCCGCATGTTGAGATTGTCATTTCAGCACTCACTGGCGTGTTTTTCTATACCGCTGCAAACAAACAGATGTGACTATTATACTGAGCAGACTCCTCCGAGTCATAACAATCTATTACCAGGAGTGAGGCTACGTTACACACAGAAGATAACCACATCACGACACACAGTGTGTGCAGATTGGGGTAACGACGTGTGTGCTCTAAGAAACTCCAACATCTTAATAAAGTTACAAAAGAAAAAAATATATATTTTTTTATTTTATTCATTAACAGGTTTTTATATAGAGCCATCAGATTACATAGTGCTTTACAGAGAGTATTTCACATTCACATCAATCTCTGCTCCATTGGAGCTACATACTAAGGTTCCTAACACAGACGGGTGTGGGTCCCCGGAAAGAACGGCCCTATTTCGATAGGGCCGTTTCCTCCCAGCCAGTTTTGCAGTGGCTGGGATTTCGATTGCTTTTGCCTCGATGAGGCATAGCAATCGATCCCCGGAAACGATGCTATAGCCAAATTCACCAGTGGCTGACTGGCTGGAGGGAGGGGGAGCGGAGTTTATAATTTATTTCCCTTTAAAACGTAGACACTGTCCCCGCTTTTTTTCCCCTCATCCCCCCCATTCTTCTTTACCTGTCAGCCCCAGGGAGCTAATCTGTCCCTTTTGCCATGTTGACTGTCCATTGTGCATGCACCTGGAGTCACTTCATTGTTAACCCCACATACCTGTCTGGTAAACACATGACCACATGGGAAATAAATACTGCCTTGTCTATAACCTAAAATCTAAATTTGGCCCTACCCTTACCATAAGTTTATGTATGTACACAGGTATTTTTTTTGCAGTTCAAGGGATACTGTACACATATATGTGGCCCTCCCTCCCCTGCAACCTGACCCTAACCCTCCCTCTCCCGCAGCCTGAACCTAACCCTCCCTCCCCTGCAGCCTGACCCTAACCCTCCCTTCTCCCTAGCCTGACCCTATCCCTCCTTTCCCTGCAGCCTGACTCTACCCCTCCTTTCCCCGCAGCCTGACCCTAACCCTGGAGAGGTTAATCACCTTTCCCATGGCGCGGGTTCTGCGGTAGCGGCGTTGTTTCCGAAAAGAAATGGGTGAGTATGCTGAACAGCATTTTCACCCATTTTGAAAAACAAATTCTAAAATGGAGGGGTATTCGACATAGGGACATCCAAAAAGGAACTTTCGGATACCCCTATTTCGGAAATCCCTCATTCAATGTGGGGAGTGCAACCGGCAGAGAAATACATGCACACAAAGTAGGGTTAATTTATTCAACAGCCAATTAAGCTACCAGCATGTTTTTAGCATGTGGGAGGAAACCGGAGCACCCAGAGGAAACCCATGCAGACACGGGGAGAATATGCAAACTCCACACAGATAAGGTCTTGTCCAGGAATCAAACTCATAACCTCAGCGCTGTGAGACAAAAGTGCTACTCACTGTACTGCCCACAAGTCAGCATATAGAGCGAAGGGGAGAATACGGGCTGTGGTGTAATAACTTTGGATGAGTGACACGTCATTGGAAGGTAAGACATTAGACTGGATTCAGACGTCTGCTGGCACTGTTTTCGGCTCTTCTCTGGATGCTTTCTTCCATACGTACATACCTGTAATGTGTGTGCACGTACCTGCTCCAGGCTGGGGCAGGTATAAGTGGATAGTGCTTAGAAGTGCTGCACTTGCTTATAGTTCACATGCTTATAGTTGCTTGTCGTTGTAGAGCGCTTGCCCCGAGCCCCGTCCAGTGACGCTCTCTGAGCGTGATGGCATATGTCCGGAATGTGTACCGCTCATCACGTGCGTTTGCTTGCACATGTTTTGTTGTTGACCTGCTCAGTGCTAAAGCCTGGTTTCATGTGCGGAGAACACTCTGGGAATCGAGGAAGACTCTGCTCTGAGCCCCCAGCTGTAATAGATGTGAATCTGTGCACGTTGCATGGATTCCACCAACAAGCAGCTAATTACATGCTTCCCTAATGTTCAACATTTACAGCCACTTCAAGCTGCATTCCTGGAACTGCGAGGGATGGGCAGTCCCAATCTATTCCCTGTGGGGGCCTTGATGGGCAGTACCGCTGTATTCCCTTAGGGGTGTTGATGGGCAGTCTTGCTCTATTTCCTTTGGGGGCCTTAATGGGCAGTACCGCTGTATTCCCTTTGGGGGCCTTGATGGGAAGTACCGCTGTATTCCCTTAGGGGTGTTGATGGGCAGTACCGCTGTATTCCCTTAGGGGTGTTGATGGGCAGTACCGCTGTATTCCCTTTAAGGGTGTTGATGGGCAGTACCACTGTATTCCCTTTAAGGGTGTTGATGGGCAGTACCACTGTATTCCCTTTAAGGGTGTTGATGGACAGTCCTGCTCTATTCCCTTTAGTGGTCTTGATGGACAGTCCTGCTCTATTCCCTGTGGTGGCCTTGAGGGTCAGCCCTGCTCTGTTTCATTTGGGACTATTCCCTTTGGGGGCCTTTATGGGTAGTCTCCCTTTATTCCCTTTAGGGTCCTTGATGTGCAGTTCTTCTGTATTCCCTGTGGGGGCCTTGAAGGGTATCCCCACTCTAGTCTTGTTGGGGGCGTTGATGGGTGGCCTGCTCTTGTACCTGTGGGGGCGCAGCCCTGCTGTATTCCCTTTGGGGGCCTTGATGGGCAGTACAGCTGTATTCCCTTAGGGGTGTTGATGGGCAGTCTTGCTCTATTTCCTTTGGGGGCCTTGATGGGCAGTACCGCTGTATTCCCTTTGGGGGCCTTGATGGGAAGCACCGCCGTATTCCCTAAGGGGTGTTGATGGACAGTACCACTGTATTCCCTTAGGGGTGTTGATGGACAGTACCACTGTATTCCCTTAGGGGTGTTGATGGACAGTCCTGCTCTATTCCCTGTGGTGGCCTTGAGGGTCAGCCCTGCTCTGTTTTATTTGGGACTTTTAAGGGGTTGCGCTGCCCTATTCCCTTTGAAGACTTGAGGGGTAGCCTCTTTCTATTCCCTTTGGGGGCCTTTATGGGTAGTCTCCCTTTATTCCCTTTAGGGTCCTTGATGTGCAGTTCTTCTGTATTCCCTGTGGGGGCCTTGAAGGGTATCCCCACTCTAGTCTTGTTGGGGGCGTTGATGGGTGGCCTGCTCTTGTACCTGTGGGGGCCTTCAGGGGTAGCCCCTCTCTGTTTCCTTTGGGGTTCTTAGGGGCAGCCCTGCTCTTTTCGTTTTGAAGACTTGATGGATAGCCCTTCTTTATTCCCTTTGGGGTCCTTGATGGGCAGTCCTGCTCTATTCCCTGTGGGGACTTTGAGGGGTATCCCCACTCTTTTTCCTTTAACGACTTAAGGGGAAGCCCCACTCTAGTCTTGTCGGGGGTCTTGATGGGCGGCCCCGCTCTGTTACCTATGGGGGCCTTCAGGGCTAGCCTTGCTCCTTTTCCTTTAAAGACTTGAGGTGAAGCCCCACTCTAGTCTTGTTGAGGGTCTTGATGAGCATTCACTATTCACTTTGATAGCCTCAAAAAATCGTTCCTCTCTATGCCTTTTGGGGGCTTTGATGAACAGCCCTGGCTCTATTCCCTTTGATGGACTAAAGCGACGGCCCCACTTTCTTAGTGGTCCCAGGAAAAACCTGTTTATTCACAAAACACAAAAATAAAAAACTTATTTCAACAACTTGGAACGTCTTGTACTATAGGGATGTCTTTTATTTCACATCTCACAGATTTTGCGTGGATTGAAACAAAGCAAAACTCTAAAAACAAAACAAAATCGAGAAAGCCAAAAAGAAAGAATGAAAGAGAAACGGAACTATTGGCATCGTAGTGCACATAGCTCTGCCGACTGAACAGCTGGCACTTGGCTGTGTGCTGGGCACCCCAGGCTATGCTGTACATCTGTTTGATGCCTGGCTGTAATAACACGAGCACATTGAAGTGTTGTTATAGAAAAATGTAATTCAGCAGAGGAGGAGCTCAAATCATCTCTCTTATTATGAAGCCTATATATATATATATATATATATATTTCTGCAATAATAGACAGATGGTTTTAGTCATGTCTGTATATTGTTATAGAAGGCTGTCTTGTTTATAGATGGTCTGATCTCTATCTGAGCTGGTGAAGTGAATGTAAGGCTTGCTGCTTTCTTCGCACGCATGGACCTTCCAAGCTTTGGTCCATTAAATGTTTCGCACTCGCCCCAGGTAAAGTTGGGTGGGCTGCGCAATGCAGGATCATACTTAGCCAAGCCATTACTGTACGATTTGCAGGGCTCCCTCTTGCCTTCCTTACATGCACCAGATACGCCTGGCGTGGTGCGATCGTGCTGCGTCCCAAAGCGAATCGGGCCTCCGCATGCATGCGCAGGAGGAATGGACAGGGTACTTAAGCACTGGGCCTACGTAAGTACCCTGTCATTCTTAGGATCCTCATCATCATCATCAAAAACCCGGGTTATTGCCGGGACAAGGTTCCGTAACCCGTTTGAGGTGTGGTGTGAATAGACCCGGGGTGTTCGGCCTTGTCCAATGACCTGGGAGACCCTAGTAGGTGAGCAGTATGAAAGGTGTGACCTGGGTTTTATAACACTGGTTGCGCACAAAAAAAACCTGATTGGTTATATGTGTTTACTGTTGCTATGGTAATAGTAAACAAATCTCGCTGGGAGCGTCTTGCCGCCCATCACACTGTCAGGGTAGACTCTGGTCCTGGAATTTCCCGGGTCAACCCCGCAGTGTGAAAGGGATCATTCCAGGGTCTGTGACTGCTGGAATGTTGTGTTGGGTACAACAATGACGGGGCGGTGATATGAAAGGGGTATGATTGACTTATTTGCTTTTTGACCTGTTGTAGACTTCATTAGGAAACCGCCCCTAGTGATCAGACATGGCTTCAGGGGACTGTAGTAGAACAAGGAGGTCATACACCATCTACCGTATATACTCGAGTATAAGCCGAGTTTTCTAGCACATTTTTTGTGCTGAAAAAGCCCCCCTCGGCTTATACTCGAGTACTAAAAAATAAATAAAAAAAATAAAAAAATCCCACATTTTAACTTACCTTTGCTGTCCCTCCGGCGGTGCCTGCGTCTGGCTCTCTTCCCCGCAGCTCTGCCTCCGGCTGTCGTATCTGTGTGCAGTATGTAATTCAAAGATATATCTCTACATGCAAAGAATACAATTACCTTGACTCCCCCTGCAATCAACATGGTTTAGCCCAGGAGTAACTCATTTCAAGCACTTACTTAAGTCTGGATCCAGCTCTTCCTCCTTATGGCTCGAGCATTGCCTTGTTCTAGATGGGATTATTTGGTTTTTATATTAGAAAAAGACCTTAAACCTTTAATCCAAAACACTGTATTTCACAGCCCTCTCATTCCTGATCATTCATTTTGGAAGAATGAGTCAGCTGATTGATTGGCATTTCCTAGAATATTCAATATCAGGAGAACCTGGAAAGAGGACAGGAGGGTCTGTGCATGGAGAGGGACTGTAACATTCCTGGTGAGGTCTTGTAGTTCTGTGTAATGAGGAGCAGCTGTTGTGGATTAAGGCTCCTGACTGTGGACCTCTTGCATGCTTTTAGCCCTATACACCGTCTATAGTATTAGTTTCCAGTCCTTCCCTAGTGTTTATCGGGAAGCTGGATGAAATGTGAGGCTTTTCTGAAAACAGAATTTCCTGGGGACGTCTATTAATTATATCCAACCTAGATGCATGTTGCAAATACCTATTACTCACCAAAAAGTGGGGCTTTCAGAAAAGCATGTGCTCATTTTTTATTTAACTATTTTAATTTATGTTTTTAAGTGGAGTTTATTGAAGGATGCTCCTGCCTACATTAAGTGCGAAAAATATGTATATTGCATCAAAAGATTGCTTAAAATAAACAGGTATAGGTATGTTATAATGGCATTTCATGAATAAGAGAAAGCTATAACATGACCCAATCGAAGTTGGTGACAATGGGCTGGATCCAGACTTAAGTAAGTGCTTCAAATGAGTTACTCCTGGGCTAAACCATGTTGATTGCAGGGGGAGTCAAGGTAATTGTATTCTTTGCATGCAGGGATATATCTTTGAATTGCTTACTGCACACAGATACTGACCAGCTTTACTATCACACTGTTATTTAGACTTGGGATAGGAAACATCACCTCTCAACTCTAATATTGTTTGCAACAGATGAAGTATGACTCCCCTTCAATAAACATGGTTTAGCCCAGGAGTAACTCATTTCAAGCACTTACTTAAGTCTGGATCCAGCCCCATATGAGGGGTAGAAAGAGGATAATGAACAAAGAGAAATGGGCAGTGGGGGTATAGGGGAAATCCCCACTAGGGGGAGTACTGCTATCCAGCTGGCTAGGGCACCGTTCGGAGGGGGGTGCTGGCAGGGACATTAATGCCGATGGCTGCTGCAGAACACACAAGCCGCTGCCGCTCCCTTCAGTACAAGTAAAAAATGCCAAGGGTGTCTGGGAGAAGGCGTAGCGGTGGACTGAAGCTTTGTCTAGGGTGGCTAGTGACATAGTACCGGCTTTGGGGGAAGGAGTATGGTTAGATCGATGTAGGTGGGTCAGCTTTGAAGGAGCCATGGGGGTCAAATTTTTTTTTTATGTATTCTCCTTTACAGGAAAATGGTAATGTTTTTTTTTCCTCCATTCGATTACTGAACCATATGTAGGCCCTAAGAGCAAGGGAAAAGGGGGCATGGGTGTGCTCAGTTTGTTTCCACTTCTTAGCTATGGGGCATCTGGCCGCTGAGTAGACAATGGCGTGGGCAGTGTCCACTCAGATTCCCCCGCCAATATAGAGTGTAAATATATGAAAACGATTATTTGAGAACGTAAACAAGAAAGTTGTTCCTGAACTATGCAGGAATGGCTGTTTTTCTTTTTCTTCTCATCTCTGTTCATTATTTACCCTGTGCAATCAAAGAAAGCCGCCCGTTTTATAAACTTCCCCCGTTTCCTTTGTACTGAAATATTCTGATACAGGCGAGAGGATGTGGAAGGTAAAAGGTTTAGCGATTGTCTCGGGTCCAGGCGGTACAGAGACATGTTTACATAGGTCTGCTCATACAAAGCACCATTGTTTTAGAAGAAATGACCTGAATCCCAACCCGACCCAAACAAAACCAGTGTTGCATATACGGTTCTTAACCCGTGCGCTGCACACTGTACAGTGTGTGAATGTGTTGCTTAGGGTCAGTGTTGGGGGCACCTGCAGGAACCATATGGCAGTGTGACAGGTGCAAGTTTATTGACTTTTTTTTTTGCATACAGGGATAATATTTAACTTGTCCTTTAAAACATAAATGCAGCAAATTAGAGTTAAGTGAGAAAAAACTCTATTTCCGTATGCAGACATTTTAAATGTGCCTCTGCAGTTTATCGTGGTTTCCAATTAACTTTTTTGTCTTTTAATTAGTGTTAATTAATGTCTACACCCTGTAAGATATTCGGGCACGTTATTTATTTATTAACTGGATTTTATATGGCGCTATCCGATTACGTAGTGCTTTACAGAGAATATTTCACATTCACATCAGTGTCTCATTGGAACTACATTCTAAGGTCCCTAACACACACACACACACAATTAACCTTCCAGCATGTTTTCAGAGTGTGGGAAGAAACTGGAGCACCCGGAGGAAACCCACACAGACACAGGGAGAACATACACACTCCACACAGATGAGGCCTAGTCTGAGAATCGAACTCATGACTTCAGAGCTGTGAGGCACAAGTGCTAGTCACTGAGCCATAACGTTGCATTAACGCATTAACTGCTTGACCTGATAAGTGATGTTTATGACATGGACCGATTTGTCGATACGCCCATATAACGGCCGTTCCTTAGATTTCATGAGTGCAGGATGAAAGGAGTTGGCCTCGGTTATCGCGCAGCATGTGTCCACTATGCCATATGCTGCGTTATTAGAGTATTATGGCTGTCGGGATATCATAAGGGACCATAAGACTCTACCTGTATTCTTCCGAT
>WWET01000365.1:12209-26044 GCA_011038615.1 Limnodynastes dumerilii
CCGTCCCCTATTAAAATGGTAAAGCGAGGATCTTGCGGTCTGTTGATCCCCTGCCCTTACTAAACATTGTAATATGAAACCCGTACCGCTTTCAACAGCGGCCTAACCCACCATCACGTTCCATCGGAAGTGTCAAATGTTGGAACGCTGCATTGCGCGCATTACATTTTGATTACGGCTTTACTCATCAGCCTCATTGTGTGCAGGTCTTGCCAGGTGGTGTTTGTAACTCAATCGTATGTCTAATCTGGTAGCTTTGATTATAACTGTAAGGAATTCATATTCTTTCTCTATTGCAGGAAAATCCTGGGCAGATTCTATTTTTGGACACCGGGTTTTGGAGCTGCTTTACCAGCTTCTTACGCAGCAATATTGATTGAAAGAAAAAGCAGGTAACGTTCCGTCAAGATTACAATATGTCATTACTTTCTTGGATACTTAGTACGCCATGGTTTGAAGGAAGCCTGGGAGCTCTTTCCGCATTTAATATGTTTCTGAAACAAAGCAAAATGTTTAGGGGTTGCTATTCACCTAAATGATGCCTCAAGTGGTTATCACTTCTGCCTCACTTCGCTGAGGTTCGATTTCCGGGCAGAACTGGATCTTTGTGGGGTTAATATGTTTTCCCTATATATGTGTGGGTTATACCTAGGTGCATTGGTTTTCTCTCACTCTCTAAAAACATGCGAATACAAAAAAATGTAAATTAACCCTAGTCTGTATGTGTGCCAGAGTCTACAGACTAGATTTACTAAGCTGTGGGAAAGGAAAAATTGAAATGTTGGTCATAGCAACCAATCAGATTCTAGCTCTCACTTTTCTATTATCTATTTTTTATTTACTAGAAAATTTCAGTTAGAATCTGATTGGTTGCTAAGGGCAACATCTCCGCTTTTCCTTTCCCACAGCTTAGTAAATCTGGCCCTATGTGTTAGGGAATGTAGTTTTAGCTCCAATGGGACAGGGACTGATGTGAATGATTGTTTAAAAATTGTAAAGCGCTACATAATATGATGGCGCTATATAAACACAATATAATAAATAGATGTTAAATAAGTATTCACATATATCTGGTAACAGTTATAATAATATAATATTAAATGAAACTAGCAATACAGTTTCTGTGTGCTGCACATAGGGACAGCCATTTTGTGTCCTCATCCAATAGTTTTTATGTTTTTTAGGCCAAATGTTGGGACTTTCCTTTTGTAAAACCGTTCATAAAATTGGGCCTGATCCTAAACTAACATTGGGGCTGATCCAGATATACGCCTGAAAAGCCGTCCTGTGCATGCGCTGGCCAGATGTTGGTCGGCATAACTACGGCAACGCCCGATCTAGGATCTATCAGCCTCTCTTGCGCCGGCTGAAGTTAGGGTAGCCTTCAGCCGGCGTAAGCGAGGGTAAATACGCTGGGACAGGGGGGAGTGTCAGGGGAAGTACATGTTTATACGCTGTGCTTTACATCGGCGTAGGTCTGGATCAGGCCCATTGCCACCGACTTCCGCAAGCTGCTCGTGGAGGTCAGGTGATTTTCTGGAACTGGGCAACTTGTGTATGGCGTTCAGTGCGGGGGAGCGTAACCAGATATCCGCATGTGTAATCCCCACGCGGAAGGCGGGGATAGGTATGCAAATGAAGGTGATTGGGCGGCGGTAGGCAGATCCGCACAGATCCGCGTTTGTACAGATGCAGATCTGCGCAGAGAATTTAAGGTAGGCTTCTGGACACATAAATGAGAGGGGAGGGGGGCTGGGCAGTTCACTATCTTGTTACGTGTGGTCTTACAGACTTTTGTGCGTCTGGAAAACACCCATTTTTACAATCTATTTACCTCTTTGGCATTTCTCTATCTTGTGCCTCTGGAGCCCAGGCAGACAATTACCTCTGTTCATTAATCAGGCAGATTAGCCCAACAAATGGCTGTTCTGTGTGACTGTCGTGCGGTAAAGTGTGGCAGGATGGCGCAGGTCAGATGATCGAGGAAGTCAAGCCTGCATAACGGTGCCCAGCATTACGCATTGTTCTCTATGTATCTTGATAGGTATTACTAAGTTATCTCAGTGTAATATATTAATGAGCTATTTTGTTCTTTATGGGCCGGAATTAGATTTTCATCCAATTGCATCCTCAAAAAAAGTTGTTTGATTCAGGTTGATCAGTTTGAGAAAGAGGCGCACAGATGTCTGGTAAAATGTACCTTAGTGTTTTCATGCTTAGTTTAATATTGTTTTTTCGGGTGTGGGTCCCTGCTAAGAACGGTTCTTCAACTGGCTGGAATATCTATTGCTTATGCCTCGATGAGGCATAGAAATTGATCCCTATAGCACCGATACAGTGCTCAGATAGGTAAGCTAAAAAACAAACCCCAACCCTTCGCCTAATTTTTACCCTGACCATCCCCTTCCATTACCCTAACCCTCCCTACCCTGCAGCCTGACCCTAACCCTCCCTTCTCCCCAGCCTGACCCTAACCCTCCCTTCTCTGCAGCCTGATTCTAACACTAAAAATATAAACAAAATCCAATCTGTTCGCTTACAGCCAGTTCCGAACTGTTTGGGATATCGATTGCTTATGCCTCGAAGAAGCACCCAAATACGATGCTCTGAAAGGTAAGAAACCCCACTCCCTAACCTTAACCATAAGCCTCCCCCTGCAGCTTAATCCTAAATCCTCCCCCCCTACAGCCTGACCCTAAGAACCCTAACCTGCAGCAAAAGTTGTCTGCAGCAGGTGCGTCCTGCAAAATGAATGGGTGAGTATGGCGATCGGCACACTCACCCATTCATAAAAAAACATTCTATAATGGCTGCCATTCGAAATAGAGACAGCCGAAAAGGAACTTTCTGCCGTCTCTATTCATAAAGGCAGCCCATCGGAGCGGGGACTGTAACCGGTATATTCATTACTGGTTAGGTTAATGAAAGGGGAGGTATAGAGTAATGGAATTACACGGTTAGGGTTATGGAAGGAGAGTCTTAGGATCAGGCTGCGAGGAAAGGAGAGTTAGGGTAATGTAAGGGGAGGGTTAGGGTGAGGCTTGGCGTTAAATTCGTACTCACCATTCGCAGCAGAGTCTTTTCTTCTCCGTGGGTTGATTCCTATACCTCTGCGAGTTTGCAACTGGCTGGGGGAGAACGGCCATTTTGAAAATGGGCCGTTCGCCATAGCGACCCCCCCCCCCCCCCCCTCTTGCATTTCTTTATCCTCATGCTGTTCTTGCTCCTCTACGTGAACCCATTCACCAGGTCCCAATTTCTAGTCACCATGGGAACCGGTATTTGCTGAGCCCCGATGTAAGTTGTTAATAAAATGACAAAATCATAATAAAGGGATTTTACAACTTTGCTTTGTAAAAAGTCTGTGGCCAATGCAAGAGATATAGAATACATCGCTGGCTACACAGACAGTGACAGTCAGGCGGCTATGCTGCTGTAACCTTCACAGGGACTGTCACAACATCTAGTGCTAGAATGTGGTGACTTAACAGGTGCTCCTTGCAATGCGGGAGCAGTGTCTCAAATAGCCGAGAGAGGCTCTGTCAGTGTCTCACAAGTCTTCCCATGCGTGGGGCGTCTCTCTTTCATGCAGAATTGGGATCAGCGAGGATACTTGAGAGAGACATCTGTCTCCCGTTACCACGTCCTGGAAGCATCTGCCGCTGGCTCACCAGCTGTAACAGATAGTAAGCTATTTATTGCAAAGAGCTCTGTTAATTTGCCCTCATAATTGTCATTATCTGCGGTTTAGCTGCCGTAGAATCCTCGCTGAGCGCTGTATAACACACTAATACCACAACAACAGCTGTCAATCATTGCCGAGCACTATACTGAAACGACTTCTTTTTTATATATTTTTTGTTATACAGTTCTTGCAGAAGAAGACAAAGAAATGTTTGTTTTTCAAAGTTATTTTAATCGTTTTGAGCCGGAAACGCGAAAATACGATTTTAATGTAACCAAGGGATGTATTCAGAGAACCGTATTTTTAAGTCTGTTTAAACTGCGCATGCGTTGTAACTTTTCATACGCAGTTAATGTAGACAATATGCGCAGAAGAGCCTAGCGGACAGACTTGTGAATCGCACGTGGGAAATTCCGCACGGAAAAATACACACGGAGGAATTTACATAGAAATGGGCGGGGGGAGCCATTCAAATGAAGGGAAGTGGGCGCTATTATAAAGATACGCACGGATGGAGGACACATACGCTCGAAAATGGCCATGGAAAGTTAGCGCTAGTCTATGGAGGCGGAAGTCTTTGTGGCCACGGATTAGCAAGGGGAGTGACTGGGGTTTGGTGGGTGTGACTTGCTCCGTATGTGCGTATATTTGCGTCCCGATCGCCGGACAGATCTCTGAATACGGCCCCAGATCCGTAAGCAATGGGGCCGTATTCACAGACCCGCTTTATAAAAGTACGCAATTGTACGCACGCACGTATCAAGCCAACACCCATGACACTCACCTCTCATGGCCGTGCAATCGTACAATTACGCCTCCATAAAGCACCTCTAAGTTTACGTGTGTACATACATGCATTTATGTATATGTATGCGCCGTACGTGCGATTCATTGTAACCGCGCCCTCAAAGGCTCATTGAAATGCCTCCTCCCACCCTCTTTCACGTAACTTTCAGGTATTTATTTCAACCCCGCCCCTCCGTATGTATGTCGCCAAGTGCGATTCACATGTCCGTGCGTAAAGCACTTACATGCGTATAATCTACGTAATTTACGTAAATAAAATTACTACGTATGCGCAGCTAAAACGTACCTAAAAATATGCACGCAACTCCACGTGAAAACGGATCCGTGAATATGACCCTGGATGTGTATATATCTTCATTCACATTTCTGCAACATCACACCCGCTAACCACACTCCTCGTACAGGGGTGAAAGGAAAGAGCCGTCGGTACAGGAAGTCTATGTCAGGATGCGGGGAGAGGCTGTGCCTGTGCTGTACTTTATACAACCTGTCCCCTGTGTCTCAAGGTATCACAAACGTCATTCCTCTTTATAAGTCTGGATGGGTCAGAATGGGTTCCATTCGAGTAGCGCATAGGTGTGTGGATCGGGTCCTCTAAGCAAGAGGCTGCTTAAAACGGCCGAATTTAGAAGAGGAAACAGTCGCCAGCTGAATTGTGTCTGTACCATGTTCCAAATACTTTGCAATTTCGAAACTTATTATTAGGAACGAATACCAAAGTATCATTCCGAATAGCGAAATGGAGGGAACCAGGAACATGGCCTGCAGGGACAAATGCCGGGGTGGAGAATGGCTGTGGCACCCTTAGGGTTAGGCTGTGGCAGATGGAAGGTTAAGGTTAGTATAATAGAAGGGGAAGGTTAGGGTCAGGCTGTAGGAGATAGAGGGTTAAGGTTAGGGTGAGCATTAGTGAAAGAGTTGGGGGTTATGGAAGTATCTTACCTTGATACGTTGCTGGATCAACAGCTTCTCAATTTTCAACAATCGCAAAGCGACTGTTTTCGGAACTTAGCATTCGGAAACCGATGCGTCTAAAATAGACAAACCGCACCCAAGCAAGATGTGTTTTAAGAAAATTGGACTGGATCCGCTTCCTATGCAACCAAGCATCTGACTTGCCTTTCTCATTGCTTTGTTACATTGCTTGTCTACCTATAAGTCACGTGAAATATTGACTCCTAGATCCCTCAGTAGTTTCTAATGTAGTGCCATTAAGGATATATTGAGCCTTCGGGTTCTAGCTTTCCCAAGTGCACGATTTAGCATTTTTTTGCAGTAAACCGCAGTTGCCGCACACTTGACCAGTCACTGCTGGAATTGAAGTCAGGAGGTAGCGGGGATCCATCATCGGGGCTCTGCTCAGGGCTCTGAGCAAGCAGAAGCTTAGGTTTAGAAATGGTCCATGTTGCATAACCACCATAGTTGTTAATTGGGGTTTGCAAATTTCAAGCCCCTCTCTGCTGTGGAGCACCGGGTAGTCCAGTATGCTTCCATCCATACCCTATATACACATTTTGGAGATACCTATGCATAGCAGTCATAGATTGGATTGGGGGGTGGCCAATAAATGGGACAGTTTTCCGCTAGGGTCTTGATATTGGTGCCAGTCACCTCTCCTGCTGGGACTGAAAATCCATGCTGAAGAGGTTGGAGGAGCTGCGGAGGTTGAGGCTAATTTTCTGATACTGGGAGCTTGGGGGCCCAATATGTTATGCATGCCATATGAGAATTCCTGGTACAGTCATTGCTTTTTCGGTAAATTCTTCCACTCAATACCCAATCACCCGATAATTGGCTGATCAGCCAGTAACCGATGTAGCGTATGGCCAACTAAACATAGGTCTGGTACTGTACTTCTCTAACATAGGTTTCTCGCGCAGGCATAAGTACCCTGTGCCAAGAGCCGGTTCAGGGGGAAGACGTCTAGTGCCAGGCCAGGAAGGTTTTTGGGAATCTAGTGCTTCGATCCAAACTCATTGGAGGCTGATGTCTGAGTTGGAGCCTTTTATCACTGCTTCTAATGGTAATATGCTGTGTAATCGCTCTAGATTAATACAGACAAACAGTACTCTGATCCTATTGAAGGAACGATTGACTATTTCACACCTATAATAGGAGTGATTGCGTTGGAGTCTGCTCTGAATCGTACACGTGAATATAGCATTTCATGGATTAGTATCGTGTTGAATGGCTGCACAGACTTTGGGCTGGATGCATACTTCTGATGCCGCTGCGCCCTCAGATTCTTGGCCCTTACAGGAGGTTGTTGCCGCTCCGACAGCCTCTATTTTGACACTGAGACAGCAGACAGCTTAATCGCGACTGTATCTGTGCTGACAGCTCTCATATAAGGAATACTTTTATTTTAGATTGGGTACAATGTCATTGTTCCTATATCAACACGGTATCCCTTGCTATTGATTAAGGTTAGGCTACTGGATGGGCATGGTTAGGGTTAGGATTGGGTTAGGGATGGTTAGGCTGCAGAGAGGAGATGTTAGGCTACAGAGAAGGGACAATTAATGTTAGGCCACGGGATGGGGATGGTTAGGGTTAGGCTAAAGAAAGGGAACAATTAAGGTTAGGCTGCAGAGTGGTGATGGGTAAAGGTTAGGTTGCATAGAGGGGGACAATTAAGGTTAGGCCATGGGAAGGGGATGGTAAAGGTTAGGCTGCAGAGAGGGGACAATTAAGGTTAGGCTGCAGAGAGGGGATGGTAAAAGGTTGGGTTGCAGAGAAGGGGACAATTAAGGTTAGGCTGCGGGAAGGGGATGGTAAAGGTTAAGCTGCAGAGAGGGGACAATTAAGGTTGGGCTGCAGAGAGGGGATGGTAAAAGGTTGGGTTGCAGAGAAGGGGACAATTAAGGTTAGGCCATGGAAAGGGGATGGTAAAGGTTAGGCTGCAGAGAGGGGATGGTAAAAGGTTGGGTTGCAGAGAAGAGGACAACTTATGTTAGGCTGTGGGAAGGAGATGGTAAAGGTTAGGCTACAGAGAGGGGACAATTAAGGTTAGGCTGCAGAGTGGTAATGGGTAAAGGTTAGGTTGCATAGAGGGGGACAATTTAGGTTAGGCTGTGGGAAGGGGATGGTAAAGGTTAGGCTGCAGAAAGGGAACAGTTAAGGTAAGGCTGCGGGGTGGGGATGGTTAGGGTGTAGACGCACCAGTTATGGGAGCGTTGTTGTCTCATGAGGAACCGCCAGGAAATTACCATGGTCGTCATTTTTTTTGCCGCAAACTGATTTTTCGCAATACAGATCATCACAGCGGTGAATAACACCCGGCCCTCGCCCTACTATCCACATTCTCCCCCCTCTCCCACATATGGAAGGGGATCCGTCCTGGAAGCGCAATGCTCGCGCATACAATGTTAGGATAAAGTCTGGTTTTTCAATTCTCCCACTTTTCACAGTCTCGATCCAGACTTTTGTTATAAATTCCTTTTATTGGTTGACGCGGGATTAAGCCCTGCATTTCACCCCCTTTGCCCACAAGTCATCTGTGTTCATTTTCCCTCCATGGACTCCTCCTGTGTATTACTATCTCTGTCACCTCCTTCCTGGCCTCGGTTCCCTTGCAATATCTTTTCTTATTGCTGGCCTTGCTGATGTCTACTCTTGCCTTGTGCTTCCTCCAGGTTTATTTCTTTCCCTGCTGGGGACTCTATCCCCTCTTCCCCCCCTATTAAATCCTGTGCGTGGACCCTTTACTTTTCCAAATCCCTTCTGTTGTCTGCTGATCTCACTCTCGCCTTCCAGAGCGCTGTCTGTATCCTGTTCTCCCCACCTGTCTCTGCTCTCAATCTCCATGATGTCTTTTCTTATTAATTCCTGTGTTCCTTCATATACTACCTGCTCTATTTCCCATGACGTCCCTCTCCCCCAGACTTCTCCCCCTCTCTCATTATTCCCCTGCGGTTGGAGCAGCTGGCTGGGTTTGGAAGGAAAGTCTTGGAATAGGTCTTGTGGGTTTTGTTTTTTTTTATTACTGACTGACAGCCATCCAGGAAGAAGTGGAGATTGACCTTAAGGCTGCAATTTCTACTTCTGCACCTCTGGCTGTGCCAGATATGACCTAGGTACTGTGATATGTGAGTCCCAGCCTCTTAGACGTCGCAGTAAGTCTCGTTTAAACCTGACTGGACTGGCAGACTGCTCTGCTCTTCTGAGCTGTCTGAGCAAAAACGTATGTGTGTGGAATAAATATACAAAATGATTCCGCTCCGGATTGCTGGACAGAATATTAAAAGAGCATTACAAATAAAGGGGTAGATCCAGACCTAAGTGCTTCTTTTCTAGGCACTCCCCTCCCTCGTGCGTACTTTGGCCATTTTACGCTTGCCAAACCCTACCTTAACTTACGTAAAGGCTTCACGTACATAAGCGCCTAAGCACGCCCATACCGTACGATTTAAATGCCCCCCCCCCGCCTCCGAAGCGTAATTACGGGTGTCGTATGCTTGTCACGCCCCTTCGTTCATAGTTGCGCTGTTGATACATGGCTGGTACGTATGTTCAGAGTTACGTGGCGTAACATCTGCCGGGCGCATGCGCAGTAAATACTAATGGACGAGTTTACGTCAGCGGCTGCAGTTGTGGATCTGACCCAATATTAATATTTTACCTTCTGGATTGGTTTAAATACGGACATAACGTGGGCCCGATTCAATTAGGGAAAAATCATTCGCCGGCGTATTTTTAACGCATTTTTTTTATAATTTACGGGTGATATTTTTTTTTCTTATTCAATTATTTTTTTCTGTAAAAAATCCGCCAGTTTTTTAACGATAAAAATCCGCACCTATGAGAGGTGCGTATTTTTAACGCTGCCCTATGTTGTGCCCCAACAGGGCATGCTGAAGCTTGTAGAACTACAAGCATCAGCATGCCCATGGATGCCAGGGCAAGCTGGCACCTGGAGAACCACAAGTGCCAGCATGCCCTGCCAGCCAGGGCCCCCGCAGCGCATGTCACATGTTCCCATGAAAAAAAACATTCTGATGCCGGCACAAAAATGGCGAAAAATATGGTCAAAGTACATTTATAAACAATAAAAAAAAAAAACATACTTACCTGCTCTGATGGGGGTCTGGTCTTTCCAGCTTTTAATCTGGTGTGTGTCCTTTGCAAAAAAAACCCCTTCTGCTACGACGCTAACTATGTCCTGCAAGCAGGACATCCCGGCGCTAGTGACATTTTCACTGTCTTTGGGTCATATTTATACCCTTTGGACAGATAATTCTGACACTGTCCAAAGCGTATATATATGACCCAAGGGGGGGTTTATTTAGGGTTTTTTTTTGGTGGGGAACTGTGTTTTTTTTTTTTTTTTTTTTATGTTCTCTTGTGTCTCTTTTTTCGTTGGGTAATAGCCTCTCAGTAGCGCCGGGCACCTCCTGCTAGCAGGAGGTGATTTGCGGCGTTCAGTGAAGGATTTTTTTTTTCTCTGGTTATTTTTTTTTATCGCTGCCTGCTGTTTTAGCGCAGCGGTAAAAAAATAATTGAATTGTCGGATTTTTACCGACGCAATCTTTTTGAAAATTTCGCCGGTAATTGAATCGGGCCCTGTGATTTTTGGACGTTACACCATGGCCATGGTGATGACTGGATCTATCCCATATTGGGCTTTATCAGAGGGCCATCTGAAATATCTGTTTGCTCTATAATGGCCCTTATAGACCTACAACGGGCCTGGCCAACCTGTGGCTCTCCAGGTGTTTTAAAACTACAAGTTCCCGCATTCTTTGGGTATATGGCCATAGCTAACACTTGACAAAGCATGCTGGGATGTGTAGCTTCACAGCACCTGGAGAGCCGCAGGTTGGCCAGGCCTGTCCTGTCTTCTTGGCTCATTCTCTGACCTTTTTGGGTCTTATGGTAGTATAGATATAGGGCTGGCGCAAAGCGGTCCTCAAGAGAGTGGGGTGCAGCCCGGCGCTGGACTGGAGGGCCAGTGCAGCCGTAGGGATGAAGTGATGTAAATAGCAGCCACTATCTGTCCCTCTAGTGTCTAATATTATTGATCTCAGACACTAGAGTGACTCTAGTGACTGATATTTACATAGATGGAGCTACGGTGACCGTCTGCACAACAGTGAGGGCGCCGTGGTCTCCGTGAGTATAATTTACTGATGGGTGCTGAACACCCTAGCACCAGCCCTGCACAGATTAGTTCTAGTGCCTTGAGAGGGGCCCCGATTACTGCTCACACTGGGGGCGGGGCTTGAGGATGTTATTTATGCAAATCACACCTGAAGACCCACCTCCTTAATCAAAGCTTCCATTTATAGGGTTGCCTAGGATGGGATGGGACTTAATGTCATCAAACCCCTCCCATCATTTGTAATGATTGGCGCTTGAGGCAGTGATTTACATTAAATCACTGCCTCAAGCCCAGATCTGGGAGATTTTAGGGCTCTCCCTGGGATTCCGAGAGATGGACAAATTTCACAAGTCTCCTCGAATTTCTGGGAGAGTCGGCAACTAGGATTTATAAGAATACAGCCAGCGCCTACCCGAGTCTTTTGCTTGTCCATCCATTGGCATAATAAATCTGGCCCTTATTGACAACACTGTTTTTTTCTTGAGTTTGACTCAAGACTAAAGTCGAGTAGACTATGCAGTTGTCAGGGTGATCAGCTGATAATCGGCTTATCAGATGGATAATTGTATAGTGCAGAGCTGGCCAACCTGTTTCTCTCCAGGTGTTCTGAAACTACAACTACCAGCATGCTTTGTCAGGTATCAGCTTTGCCTTTCCAGGTAAAGTATACTGGAACTTGTACTTTCACAACACCTGGAGAGCCACAGGTTGGCCAGGCCTGGTATAGTGTGTGCACCGGAGGGACCGTCAGAACACTTGCAAAAATGTCCAGAGAGCCTGCCGACTGATAATAGTGGACTGGATCCAGGACTGATAACGACAGCTGACTTACGCAAGCTGTGTGCGGAAGTCGGGCTTTGCGAGAGCGCACTCACATATAAGAGAGGTATCATGGGAGTGCACCGGCCTCCTGCACGCGAACGTTAGCAACTCCTTACAAGCGAAAATCTCTCTATTACTTTGGGAGCCTGACCCCTCCCCAATATGGCTGCTGCAGTCTGACCCCTCCCCAATATGGCCGCTGCACACTGTTCAAAGCGTATAGTATCCATGTAAGCATCATAAAACACAATCTTGTAAACACAATAAAAGAAAGCAAATCATAGCCGCTACTATACAATACAGGCAGCATTCCAGTCTCCACTATACAAATCTCATTTCATCCTAAAAACTGCAACACAATACAGACTATATATCTTAGGGACACATACCTTACCGACATTGGGGTAGATCCAGAACTACATTTGCCGTACGTTTATTCGCGTAGCGTATTTTCGTGCGCGTAAATTCGTTACACTCCCCTCGGCACACCCCTTGCACGGACGTATTTTGTCAAGATACGCTTTCCAAACCCTACCTTAACTTTTGCCAACGTAACCGCAGTCATACGCACACGTACGTATGGGCTGAACGAATTTACGCAGCTAAGCACGCCCATACTGTACACTTTAAATAAAATACCACCCCTACTTCACGTATTTCAGACGTATTTTGTTGAAAGGTAAAATTGGCACGCCCACACGTAAGTATTTACGTGACACATACGTGAATGGCCCATACGTTCACAGTTACGCTACGTTAATGTGCGTATTTTCTATGGTGCGCATGCGCAGTGTGTACAAAACAGCGATTTTACATCTCAGCCACGCGTAAATTCGCTCCGAGGCGTTGTTCTGGATCAGGCCCATAGTGCTATATTATGTTTGTTTGGAGTGCCGGACCTCTCTCTTGTGCCTTGTGGAAATGTCTCTTAAGTCTGCATCAGGTTCAATGTGCGGCCACCTTGAAAGTGAAACAAAGTACAAGGTCACAGACATTATATAGCCAAGCTATACCTAAATAAACTGCACGGGGTTATCGTACGTACAAACTGGTTGACACCTCCCTCCATTAAATACAGCTGAGTATTATAACACGCTATTTAAGCAAGATAAGCTGTAGCAAACCTCAGAGGGAGGCGTGCATCAGAGGTGTCCGTCTGTTCCCTTTATCATTGACTTTGTATAAGAGTATTTACATTTCAGGCTCTGTTTTATTTACTCAGCCACTTAATTAAATGGAATGCCACCGATAAGGTGAATATAGTCTAGTACAAGATAAATAACCCTTGTTCTAATGCTTTCATTACTGATGGCTACATGATTTAATAGGGAACCTGATAAAAAAAATATGTGCACGGTGCCAGATGGCCACACGTGTGCCACATTACGGGAGATCACGGCTCTTGTCTGTGAGAAAACACACAAATGTTATGGCGAGTATTGAAATGAGCAACAGCTAAAGCCTTTCATCCGCGTTATTGTTTTTCAGGTTTGGCAGAAGGTATTTAGCTGACTGTCTATCTACGCAATGTCATAAAAGCTAGGGGCCGGATCCACAGTCGCATACCCTCCAACATGTCTTTACTGTAAGGGGGTGTCTGGGAAGGGGGCGTGGCTTGTCACATGAAAGGGTGTGGCTTTAATCTGCTCTCATTTGCATGTATGATAAGGTGCAAAATCTCATTTTATACCTTATCATATGAGCTAAGAGCACTCAAGAGCGGGTCTTGTCACTTTAGCCGAGCTGTAGCAATGTGTCTTCGTAGTCACTGCCATAGTGATCAGATGCTGCAGGACTGGATGGTGAGTATAGAGGAAATTGCCAGGCTACAGGAGCCTTTATAGCCGATACAGACTGTTAAAACACAGTATTGTACCTGCTAAATAGGTACAATTGGAGGGTATTCATTTTATTAGGACAGTCGTATTCCGCATGTGTTCCGTATGTGTGTAGATCCGACCGACATGGCTGCGCATCACCTCTGTCCGCCTAACTTCCGTAAATTACATTTTACACTTTGGGTGAACTTAAGGGCTTACGCTCAGACGGGCGGCTGATCCACACATGGGATTTAAGGTTGCCTTATTCCCTGTTGCGAACTGGGCAAACGATTGCTTATGCCTTGAAGACTCATAGCAATCAATCCCTGGAGCACCGAACACGGTGCCCCCGAAAGGTAATTCAATATTCTATCCCCAACCCACTCCCTAATCTTTACCCTAACCCTCCCCTTCTATTACCCTAACCCCTCCTTCCCTGCAGCTTGACCTTAACCACCTCTTCCCCGCAGCCTGACCCTAACCCTCCCCCTAACCCCAAAAGTTTTCAGAGAGGGTTACTCACCTCTCTGGTAATCTGGCGAATGTGTGAGTGTGTCGAGATATATATATATATATATATATATATATATATATACACACA
>WWET01000365.1:49486-68964 GCA_011038615.1 Limnodynastes dumerilii
CCCTCCCCCTCTCTGCAGCCTAACCTTAACCCTCCCCCCCTATCTGCAGCCTAACCTTAACCCTCCCCTCTCTGCAGCTTTACCTTAACCCTTCCCTCTCTGCAGCCTAACCCTAACCTTCCCTTCTACCTTGTGAAAAGAAGAATATTCAACAATGTACCTGTTATGATATTCAAATATTTTTTAGTAAAAACCTGCTACGGCAACTACATTCCATCTTTTGAAGCCTTCAGAGGAACCTGGTTCAACCACATCATCTAATAACTGTAAGAATCCAGTGTCAGGGGACCCTGCTTCAGGAAAACCCATCATACAGATGATGAACCTTAAAACTTCTTTCCAAAACTAATATTTGGGGCACACCCACACTGTATAAAGTATCCGAGCACAGCGTGACACCTTTCACAGATGTACATATGAAATACACATCACAGGGCTTTCAATATTGAGTCATATGAATGAACTGAGCAATGAGGAAAGCATGCCCTATGGACCAGAGGTTCTCAAGCAGTGGGACTTGCACCATTGGGGAGACACTCACTGATATCTATCTGGTGGTGCTCAGGGCATTCAGGAAGGGTTGTTAGAAGGCAACAGCATCTATCCAGGGGCGTAACTACAGGGGGTGCAAGGGTTGCGGCTGCTACAGGAGCCTGGAGGGAGAGGGGTCTATGGCAGCCGCTCTCCCTGCACTGAAAGCAAGCTGTCAGAGGCTGACCACTTAAAACAGCACTGGGCACTCCATGTATGACAGCGCTCAGCACTCCATGTATGACATCGCTCAGCACTCCATGTATGACATCGCTCAGCACTCCATGTAGGACAGCGCTCAGCACAACATGTAGGACATCGCTCAGCACTCCATGTGTGACAGCGCTGCATGTATGACAGCGCTCAGCACTCTATGACAGCGCTCAGCACTCCATGTAGGACAGCGCTCAGCACTCCATGTAGGACAGCGCTCAGCACTCCATGTAGGACAGCGCTCAGCACCCTATGTAGGACAGCGCTCAGCACTCCATGTAGGATAGCGCTCAGCACTCAGCACTCCATGTATGACAGCGCTCAGCACTCCATGTGTGACATCGCTCAGCACTCTATGTAGGACAATGCTCAGCACTCTATGTAGGACATTGCTCAGCACTCTGTAGGACATCGCTCAGCACTTTATCTAGGACATTGCTCAGCACTCTATGTAGGACATTGCTCAGCACTCTATGTAGGACATTGCTCAGCACTCTATGTTGGACATCGCTCAGCACTCTGTAGGACATCGCTCAGCACTCTGTAGGACATCGCTCAGCACTCTCTGTAGGACATCGCTCAGCACTCTGTAGGACATCTCTCAGCACTCTGTAGGATATCGCTCAGCACTCATACATGGAGAGCCAAGTGCTGTTTTAAGCTGTCAGCCTCTGACAGCTTTTATCAGGCAGCAGCACCACTTAGTCCCACCTGACTCCACCTAGACACACCCATCCAGACTCGGGCCCCCCTCCATTCTATAGGTCCCGAGTTTTTCTCTTCCTTCCGCCCTTGCATCTAGCTATACTTGCTCTTTACCCAGCAGCACTACCGTATGTCAGATGCCATATTTAATAATATAACAATATGTTTGGGGCTGATCGGCATAATACAATTTCTAATAATAACGCATGTAGTATGGATCTACAGAAAACTGCAGCAAGGGCCGAGCTTTTGATGTGATTTGCATGGTGCCAACTTTAACACTTGCCAAGAGAGAGCCTACAATTTAATATTTCGGGGGAATCTCCACTTTTCAAGTTTGCGATATGAGTCTTTTCCATCAGAATTTGGAATCTTGTGATAATATTCTTGAGATACGCAGATCACCAAGCTTCAGTTATAGATGTATTTAATATTTTATTTATTACAGGAAAATAGGTCTATCACACCACATAGTGCTTTATAACTTCAGACAATATGTCACATCACTCCCTGCCCAACTGGAGCTTATGGTGTAAATTCCCTAAGGCTGGGAACATACTGGGGCTTTATCAAAATACGCTCTTTCCAATCACACAATCAAAACACTTTCAGCAGATATCTCACCAGTGTGTACTGTCCATGTTTCAGCAGATATCTCACCAGTGTGTACTGTCCAAAGATGCTGAAGTGTCTTTTGAAACGGTCTGTGGTCTTTTGATTAGCTATTTTGCAGCTCCTAATATGCCAGATCAACCATGGAAAGAGATCTTTAGCTTTTTGCAAGTGTGTCCTGCGTCTATTAGGAGATCTGTGGACAGTACACACTGGTGAGATATCTGCTGAAATGGCCTTTTTTCATTGTGTGATTCGAAATATTATCTGCTGAAAAACCCCAGACAAAAACACACACACACACCAGCAATTAAACAACTAGCATGTGTGGAAGAAAAGAGGCAACCCACAAAGACAACCTCCACACAGGTAAGGCCTCGTCTGGGAATCAAACTCACAAATCAACCTCATAAACTGAGCACTATGCCAGGCAGAAGTGCTAACCACTTGAACTATGGTGCTCAGATGTATGATCAACAGTACACTTTACTTTTGCTAGTTATTTAAATTTAGATAACATATAATTTAAGCCCCTCCTTTAATATTGTTTGTAAATTAAATCTGTGACAAATGGTAGTCTTTGGGGGACCTATTGACCTTAGTATGCATTCAGTGCATCCCTAACAGAGTCCTCTGCTGTAACCAGGATATGTACAACAGCAGAGTGGGAAGAGGATGATGTGAATGAACATCCGCTGGGTAAGGGTCGGGTAAATATACTTTTGCTGCAGTTAAAAAAGTGAAATCAGGCAACACAGAGGCGCAGATGGAAACATCCATTTAAGTTGTCCTTAGTTTTCCGCGCCCTTTCTCTCATCCGTTCTCATTGTGTGCGGGGGGATTTTTCCCGCATCCGCCGTATCACAAGGTAAGAATAAAAAGGAACCGTTTTCACGGCTACCTTTTCCTCTGCTCCGGCCTCTGACTTGCAGCTGTATCCTCCCTGACGGCCAATTCTCTGCCGCTCAGCTGAAATATCTGCAGGGAAACAAACAGTAATGGGAAAAAAAATATGAAACAGAATTCTCTTAACCCTTTTCATTCACCCCGAACAATGCTCATTGATAAGTCAGAGACCATTGTTTATCTTAACTGGTCTGGCAATTGTTACCCTTCAGGCTCCGGAAATCTGTCTTAATTTTCAGCCTGGAATATTGCACCCTTTACCTTCCCCCTTCGTTTACTTTTGACCTCTTGAATGTGTTTAGGCGAATCTTGGAGAAAGTGGGGGGGGGGGCCCAGGTATAACAACACTCCTGCACTGTGCGATGTCTTCAGATGTTGTTCTGTATACTTAGAAAGTACATGGCTGACTTCTCATTGCATCGCATAGAGACATGGGACCTGACTTGAGTGCTTTAAGAAGGCACGGAACAGCAAAAGTCTGCACTTACGTGTATAACTCTCCCCTCTGACGTACGTAACCGCCACGTGTCATAACCCAACCTTAACTTCTCCGTGCATATCTTTGTGCGAATGTAGGGATAGCGTCCCCTGCTCATACTGTACAATTTAAATCCCTCCCCACCCCCCACATTATGTATTCTCATATGCATGGAGCATCGTCACGGCCTGTCATACGGAGTTGTGAACGTGTGGAAATCCACTCCATACATAGTGAGATCCGATGCGTAACATCGGCTGCCACAGAGTAAGTCCTTCGCAGCAGAATTCCGTGCATGCGAGGGAACCTCGCTCCTATCACACATACGGCACTTCCGTGCCCTGGACCCTACCATAACTTTTATGTAAAATGGGGGCTGGTGCGTAGGGCTGAGGTCATAGGTTGTGACCCTCCACCCTATGTGTCGTCACCCATGACATCACACAAGGCGGCGGACCTGCAGTTATGATTCCCAGCGTGTTTGCTGTTTCTGAAGCATCCAGCAGCAAATATCAGTGGTAGGAAAGCGCCAATACCTGCAGCTGGAAAGATAAGGTGAGTATCGGCAGGCCCACGTCTCTCTCTCCAGTCTCCTCCCTGAGGGTGGCTCTGCTGGTGCGTAACAGAGATCGGTCCTTAACCAAGCCCTTACTGTGCGATGAAATACCCCACCCGTCCACCTTGTGTACACGCCATGAGCGTGGCAGGTCATCGCTGCTGAAAAGGCTTCCTGCACAGAATCCAGGATTGCACATAGTGCGTTCCGATACATAAGTGACGTGCGTGGATGTGCAGAATGCACGCATGCTATAAGTTACACATTCAGAATGCGTAAATTGTCTGCTGTTTTCTTCACTCTGGGTCCGGTCATGAGGTTGATTCACTCATATTTGCAGATGTTGTTAACATGCAGATGTGTGAAATGAAAGCGATTGGAGCAGTGCATGTGACACTTTCATCGTATGTATGTTATTACTCACCTTCATCCAGTGCTTGCCAAATTGCACTGGCAGCTATTTAAGGTGTCGGACTCTGCTGGTACCTGTAGTTCAGCATGGACAATACGTTTTTTAGTTTTGCATACTACACCACAGATTCACTCTCAAGTGTCTACCAGCCTGGGCAGGCCTACAACTCCCAGCATGTGCCAGCATAGGCATAGCTGATACGTGGCAAGGCATAGCTGAACATTGTAGTGTCATAACACCTGTAGTGCCTATAGCTTCCCTAAAACATGTACTGGGCAAAGCAGAGGCATAACTGTAAGGGGTGCAACTGCTACAGGGCCCGGAGGAGAGAGGGGCCCGTGACAGCCTCATCCCACCTGCACCGTAAGAAAACTGTCAGAGGCTGACAACATAAAACAAAGCTCAACACACTGGGCCTGATCCAGAGCTAGGATGGTACACTGAGCGGTCTAATGCTCAGCGTACCATCGCTGCACTCCCCCAACACTCCCCCTTGCCCTAGTTTATTAACACTTGCCTACGCCGGCTGAACGCTACCATAACTTCAGCCGTCGTAAGCTACTGTTAATACGCTGGTACGCCCTCTCAGCCTCATTACCCTCCCCCCGCCTGCCTGCACTAACTGCGGCGTAGTAACGGAGGGGAACGCCCCCTCCAGCGTTACTAAGCTGCTGCTACGGACGCCCAATCCCTGATCGGGCGTTGCCGGAACTACGCCGGGTAACGTGCCTGACGCATGCGCATATCGTCTTTTTACATGATCTTACTCTTACGCCCGGCGTATTAACGCCAGGGCAACGGAGGTCTGGATCAGGCCCGCTATGTGTAATTGTTGAGCAGTGCAGCACTACACATACATACACTCATATATGGAGTGCCGGGCGCTGCTTTAAGCTGTCAGCCTCTGACAGCTTCTATCAGGCAGTGGCCCCGTCCAGTTCCGTCCCCACCCCCGCCCCACCAATCCGCCCTCTGGCCTTGCCTCTTTGCTACAGGGCTGATCAAAAACAGACGGCAAATTGAATTTTGAGTTTCAAGAAGGTAAAATGTCAGAGATATAAATTTCATAAAGATGTAATCAACACATTTATGAAAAAAACAAGCCAACAAATAAAAAGGAAGTATAACTTTTATAATAGTGCACTGGCAAAATACATCTAAAGATTTACTTTTACTAAAATGTTTACAGCAAGGAATCCAAAAACACCATTGTTTTGTGAATCTTTTTGTAGCTGATAGTATTTTTGCCACTTGGTTGCGTCCCTTAAGCTGGATACACACTTATTATACAATTTATGTCCAATCCGACCACTGAGCATTTAGTTAGTCAGACATCGCATAGGTGTGTGTTTGTGCTCACACGATCGTTGTTACACCCAGTGCTGGTTACCTAGGTGAATCTAATGGTTTTTAACCCTGCTTAAAAATCAGATAATCCAACTTCCAATCACCCGACAGATTTACAAGTGTGTATATTACCCCGACTGCTTTGTCCAATTATTCTCCACATTCTGACGTCATGTAGCACCTCCTTCGTGTGTGAGTGACAGACGGTCTGCCAATGATTGGAAGGGTGTGTACAATGCGTTCAGCAGATGCAGGTCGGAGCACTGCTGTAACATTGGACAGTGTGTACATGGATTGGGTGCTGTATCTGCTGTAACATTGGCCAGTGTGTATCATGGATTGGGTGCTGTATCTGCTGTAACATTGGCCAGTGTGTCATGGATTTGGGGTGCTGTATCTGCTGTAACATTGGACAGTGTGTATCATGGATTGCGTGCTGTATCTGCTGTAACATTGGACAGTGTGTATCGTGGATTGGGTGCTGTATCTGCTGTAACATTGGACAGTGTGGTGTGTACGTTCAGCAGATGCAGGTCGGAGCACTGCTGTAACATTGGACAGTGTGTACATGGATTGGGTGCTGTATCTGCTGTAACATTGGCCAGTGTGTATCATGGATTGGGTGCTGTATCTGCTGTAACATTGGCCTGGCCGTATCATGGATTGTGTGTTGTATCTGCTGTAACATTGGACAGTGTGTACATGGATTGGGTGCTGTATCTGCTGTAACATTGGACAGTGTGTATCATGGATTGGGTGCTGTATCTGCTGTAACATTGGACAGTGTGTATCATGGATTGGGTGCTGTATCTGCTGTAACATTGGACAGTGTGTATCATGGATTGGGTGCTGTATCTGCTGTAACATTGGACAGTGTGTATCATGGATTGGGTGCTGTATCTGCTGTAACATTGGACAGTGTGTATCATGGATTGGGTGCTGTATCTGCTGTAACATTGGACAGTGTGTATCATGGATTGGGTGCTGTATCTGCTGTAACATTGGACAGTGTGTATCATGGATTGGGTGCTGTATCTGCTGTAACATTGGACAGTGTGTATCATGGATTGGGTGCTGTATCTGCTGTAACATTGGACAGTGTGTATCATGGATTGGGTGCTGTATCTGCTGTAACATTGGACAGTGTGTATCATGGATTGGGTGCTGTATCTGCTGTAACATTGGACAGTGTGTATCATGGATTGGGTGCTGTATCTGCTGTAACATTGGACAGTGTGTATCATGGATTGGGTGCTGTATCTGCTGTAACATTGGACAGTGTGTATCATGGATTGGGTGCTGTATCTGCTGTAACATTGGACAGTGTGTATCATGGATTGGGTGCTGTATCTGCTGTAACATTGGACAGTGTGTATCATGGATTGGGTGCTGTATCTGCTGTAACATTGGACAGTGTGTATCATGGATTGGGTGCTGTATCTGCTGTAACATTGGACAGTGTGTATCATGGATTGGGTGCTGTATCTGCTGTAACATTGGACAGTGTGTATCATGGATTGGGTGCTGTATCTGCTGTAACATTGGACAGTGTGTATCATGGATTGGGTGCTGTATCTGCTGTAACATTGGACAGTGTGTATCATGGATTGGGTGCTGTATCTGCTGTAACATTGGACAGTGTGTATCATGGATTGGGTGCTGTATCTGCTGTAACATTGGACAGTGTGTATCATGGATTGGGTGCTGTATCTGCTGTAACATTGGACAGTGTGTATCATGGATTGGGTGCTGTATCTGCTGTAACATTGGACAGTGTGTATCATGGATTGGGTGCTGTATCTGCTGTAACATTGGACAGTGTGTATCATGGATTGGGTGCTGTATCTGCTGTAACATTGGACAGTGTGTATCATGGATTGGGTGCTGTATCTGCTGTAACATTGGACAGTGTGTATCATGGATTGGGTGCTGTATCTGCTGTAACATTGGACAGTGTGTATCATGGATTGGGTGCTGTATCTGCTGTAACATTGGACAGTGTGTATCATGGATTGGGTGCTGTATCTGCTGTAACATTGGACAGTGTGTATCATGGATTGGGTGCTGTATCTGCTGTAACATTGGACAGTGTGTATCATGGATTGGGTGCTGTATCTGCTGTAACATTGGACAGTGTGTATCATGGATTGGGTGCTGTATCTGCTGTAACATTGGACAGTGTGTATCATGGATTGGGTGCTGTATCTGCTGTAACATTGGACAGTGTGTATCATGGATTGGGTGCTGTATCTGCTGTAACATTGGACAGTGTGTATCATGGATTGGGTGCTGTATCTGCTGTAACATTGGACAGTGTGTATCATGGATTGGGTGCTGTATCTGCTGTAACATTGGACAGTGTGTATCATGGATTGGGTGCTGTATCTGCTGTAACATTGGACAGTGTGTATCATGGATTGGGTGCTGTATCTGCTGTAACATTGGACAGTGTGTATCATGGATTGGGTGCTGTATCTGCTGTAACATTGGACAGTGTGTATCATGGATTGGGTGCTGTATCTGCTGTAACATTGGACAGTGTGTATCATGGATTGGGTGCTGTATCTGCTGTAACATTGGACAGTGTGTATCATGGATTGGGTGCTGTATCTGCTGTAACATTGGACAGTGTGTATCATGGATTGGGTGCTGTATCTGCTGTAACATTGGACAGTGTGTATCATGGATTGGGTGCTGTATCTGCTGTAACATTGGACAGTGTGTATCATGGATTGGGTGCTGTATCTGCTGTAACATTGGACAGTGTGTATCATGGATTGGGTGCTGTATCTGCTGTAACATTGGACAGTGTGTATCATGGATTGGGTGCTGTATCTGCTGTAACATTGGACAGTGTGTATCATGGATTGGGTGCTGTATCTGCTGTAACATTGGACAGTGTGTATCATGGATTGGGTGCTGTATCTGCTGTAACATTGGACAGTGTGTATCATGGATTGGGTGCTGTATCTGCTGTAACATTGGACAGTGTGTATCATGGATTGGGTGCTGTATCTGCTGTAACATTGGACAGTGTGTATCATGGATTGGGTGCTGTATCTGCTGTAACATTGGACAGTGTGTATCATGGATTGGGTGCTGTATCTGCTGTAACATTGGACAGTGTGTATCATGGATTGGGTGCTGTATCTGCTGTAACATTGGACAGTGTGTATCATGGATTGGGTGCTGTATCTGCTGTAACATTGGACAGTGTGTATCATGGATTGGGTGCTGTATCTGCTGTAACATTGGACAGTGTGTATCATGGATTGGGTGCTGTATCTGCTGTAACATTGGACAGTGTGTATCATGGATTGGGTGCTGTATCTGCTGTAACATTGGACAGTGTGTATCATGGATTGGGTGCTGTATCTGCTGTAACATTGGACAGTGTGTATCATGGATTGGGTGCTGTATCTGCTGTAACATTGGACAGTGTGTATCATGGATTGGGTGCTGTATCTGCTGTAACATTGGACAGTGTGTATCATGGATTGGGTGCTGTATCTGCTGTAACATTGGACAGTGTGTATCATGGATTGGGTGCTGTATCTGCTGTAACATTGGACAGTGTGTATCATGGATTGGGTGCTGTATCTGCTGTAACATTGGACAGTGTGTATCATGGATTGGGTGCTGTATCTGCTGTAACATTGGACAGTGTGTATCATGGATTGGGTGCTGTATCTGCTGTAACATTGGACAGTGTGTATCATGGATTGGGTGCTGTATCTGCTGTAACATTGGACAGTGTGTATCATGGATTGGGTGCTGTATCTGCTGTAACATTGGACAGTGTGTATCATGGATTGGGTGCTGTATCTGCTGTAACATTGGACAGTGTGTATCATGGATTGGGTGCTGTATCTGCTGTAACATTGGACAGTGTGTATCATGGATTGGGTGCTGTATCTGCTGTAACATTGGACAGTGTGTATCATGGATTGGGTGCTGTATCTGCTGTAACATTGGACAGTGTGTATCATGGATTGGGTGCTGTATCTGCTGTAACATTGGACAGTGTGTATCATGGATTGGGTGCTGTATCTGCTGTAACATTGGACAGTGTGTATCATGGATTGGGTGCTGTATCTGCTGTAACATTGGACAGTGTGTATCATGGATTGGGTGCTGTATCTGCTGTAACATTGGACAGTGTGTATCATGGATTGGGTGCTGTATCTGCTGTAACATTGGACAGTGTGTATCATGGATTGGGTGCTGTATCTGCTGTAACATTGGACAGTGTGTATCATGGATTGGGTGCTGTATCTGCTGTAACATTGGACAGTGTGTATCATGGATTGGGTGCTGTATCTGCTGTAACATTGGACAGTGTGTATCATGGATTGGGTGCTGTATCTGCTGTAACATTGGACAGTGTGTATCATGGATTGGGTGCTGTATCTGCTGTAACATTGGACAGTGTGTATCATGGATTGGGTGCTGTATCTGCTGTAACATTGGACAGTGTGTATCATGGATTGGGTGCTGTATCTGCTGTAACATTGCTCCCTCCCCTGCAGCCTGACCCTAACCCTCCCTCCCCTGCAGCCTAACCCAAACTCTCCCTCCCCTGCAGCCTGACCCTAACCCTTCCTACCCTACAGCCTAAACCTAACCCTCCCTCCCCTGCAGCCTAACCCTAACCCTCCCTCCCCTGCAGCCTGACCCTAACCCTCCCTACATCGCACAAATAATTTACTCACCTGTCCCTGGTCCGGTGAGCATTGGCGGAGGCGCGGCGGGGGGGATATCGCGCATTGCGAACGGCATACTCAACCATTCATTTAAAAAAAGTAGAGAAAGGTAAGTATTGAAAAGGAACTTTCTTAGCGGGGAGTGTAACCGCCATGCATTTATGGTGTGGAAAAGCGTTTTCTATCTGACTGTGGCGCACAGGAATTCAGCACAATTCGGAAGCCTACGTCCAGCCCATCATTGTACAGTTTTGTGTACGGTGACACCGAGACGCGTTTCATTCCTCCATTGGCATCTGTTTCCTGTTATACAAGTTTCTTATCGGGTCACTGAAAGTCTTTTCCTGTCTATAATTCATTTTAGATTTGTGTGTTGTGTCATATTCACATGTAATATGCGTTCCTGTCACAATATCCCTGCTGTGACTGTTGTTTCAAAGTGATGAGTGTGAGATACAGAGAAATCTAGGTGTGGCCCTAAAAGGTCTATCTTGGGCCTCTAGCTTTCCTACAGCTTATGAGCACAATGTTGTTGAGGTGCAGACATGCTCTATAACAATGACTCTCTACTGTTTTCCAAGGATCCCCACATTCTCTGTGCCATTTTTCTCTCATTTCCACATTCAGTGGACCATTGGGAATGTCTATGTGCTGTTGTTCTGGAACTGTCCTAGAATGTCAATGTACTGCAGCTGTCAGTGTTACATTTTTCTGGAACCCTAGAATGTCAGTGTGCCTTTATACTAGAACGCTAAAATGCTACTGCCTTTTTTCGGCATTGCAGATACAGCATAGCACCTTAGAAATTAACATTGGGGTAGATCCAGAACTACGTTTGCCGTACGTTTATTCGCGTAGCGTATTTTCGTGCACGTAAATTCGTTACACATTTTTCTCGGCACACCCCTTGAACGTACGTATTTTGTCAAGATACGCTTTCCAAACCCTACCTTAACTTTTTCCAACCTAACCGCATTCATACGCACACATACGTATGGGCTAGACGAATTTACGCAGCTAAGCACGCCCATACTGTACACTTTAAATACAACCCCCAAAGCCTATTTCACGTATTTCAGACGTATTTTGGACTCACGTAAAATTGGCACGCCCACACGTAAGTACTTACATGACACATACATGAATGGCCCATACGTTCACAATTACGCTACGTTAATGTGCGTATTTTGTATGGTGCGCATGCGCAGTACGTACAAAACTGCGAGTTTACATCTCCGCCACGCGTAAATTCGCTCCGAAACGTTGTTCTGGATCAGGCCCATTATTATTAATAATAATAATAATAATAGCAACCTTACAATGTCAGTGTGCTATTTTTTATGGAAGCCTAGAATGTCAATGTGCCATTATACTAAAACCCTAAAATGTCAGTGTGCCATTATTCTGGAATCCTAGCATGTCTATGGGTCAATGATCTGGAACCCTAGAATGTCAGTGTGCCATTATTCTGGAACCCTAGAATGTCAGTATACCATTATTCTTGGACCCTAGATTGTCTATATGTCATTGATCTGGAACCCTAGAATGTCAGTGTGCCTTTATACTGGAACCCTAGATTGTCTATATGTCATTGATCTGGAACCCTAGAATGTAATGTTGCTGTTATGCAGGAACCCTACAATGTTGGTCTGCTAGACTGTCAATGTTCCATGGTACTAGAACCCTAAAATACCATTGTGCCATTAGTCTGGAACCCTAGAATGTCAGTGCGCCATAATTCTGGTATGCTAGAATGTCAGTGCGCCATATGTCTGGTACGCTAGAATGTCAGTGCGCCATATGTCTGGTACGCTAGAATGTCAGTGCGCCATATGTCTGGTACGCTAGAATGTCAGTGCGCCATATGTCTGGTATGCTAGAATGTCAGTGCGCCATATGTCTGGTACGCTAGAATGTCAGTGCGCCATATGTCTGGTACGCTAGAATGTCAGTGCGCCATATGTCTGGTACGCTAGAATGTCAGTGCGCCATATGTCTGGTACGCTAGAATGTCAGTGCGCCATATGTCTGGTACGCTAGAATGTCAGTGCGCCATATGTCTGGTACGCTAGAATGTCAGTGCGCCATATGTCTGGTACGCTAGAATGTCAGTGCGCCATATGTCTGGTACGCTAGAATGTCAGTGCGCCATATGTCTGGTACGCTAGAATGTCAGTGCGCCATATGTCTGGTACGCTAGAATGTCAGTGCGCCATATGTCTGGTATGCTAGAATGTCAGTGCGCCATATGTCTGGTATGCTAGAATGTCAGTGCGCCATATGTCTGGTATGCTAGAATGTCAGTGTGGCTGCAGTGTCAGTGTGATATTCCTTATTATACTTTAAGTGAATGTGCCTAAGATGACTTGCGTCCCGATTCACAGTTACGTAGATTCCCTCTTACGTTCGTTGCTTTGAGAATTTACTACGCATGGGTAGCTTATTTTTAAGCCATCTACGTACCATTTCTGAAAGGCCGCGCTTACGCAATCTATGTACAGAAATGGTTCATTCAATTCTTAAAACAACGTATGTAAGACGTAACTGTGAATCCGTGCCTGAGACTGTATTAATAAATAAATGCTATTTTAGAGCCAGGACAAGATTTTTGCTGAAGTGTTTCTACTACTTTTTACATGATACAGTTTTGAAAGAATTTTTGAGTGTTTTGCTTTGGACGTCAGCGACGTATCCTCCAGAGAGTGCGGGTCTTATGTCACGGTCATTACCAGCGCCATAAATCATTAAAATGACAGATTTTCCAGTTGGAGACCATGTGAGTCTCCACGTTGCTAAAAGTTCTTCCTTGTAACTAATACAACACTGGAGGGGGATCGTGGAGGCCGCCTTTTGGCTTGACATGGCTAATTGGTTTTGGCATGCCGGGCCCCAGGAAACCTCATCCATCACTTTGGGACAGGAAGTTTGGCAGAAGGCAGGGGAAACGTTCAGTACTCTGTTTCACTCTGTTATACTACACTACTTTACCATTGAGATCTCTGAAAGGTAGGACGTCTCTTCTAGGTTTACTTGACCTGCTCAATGCTGTTGGCCAGGATTCAGTACCCTGGCACCCAAAGCTGTAACTCAGTCTAATCCTGCTTTCTCTGACCACACAATCTGATCACCCTCAGATCACTTTGATTTGTGTACCACCTTCATGTAACTTGGCCTCCTATATCTTCTTTATATACTTACCAGCCATTATGAAAGATGGATATGCCTAAAAAAAAGTGATGATGGATGTTTGATCCCCATAACTTTATTAATCTTACATTTTTTTGTTGCTCAAAGCAAGTTCCTGTCCTTTTTATTCCCCTCTAAATAATGCATATTTTGCATTTCAATGAACTGTATGCAGTTGGATGGACTTGTGCTGATCGACATAGGTTCAAAGGATTGTATTTTTGTTTGATAAGATAGATATATCAAAGGTTTCATTCCACTGATGGAAAACAGGACACGTCGGATTTTTTTCAAAAGTTTATCAAGATGATTTCAGACATTCTATATGCGTTTTTAATACAAATATAGACAGATAAGTGCTTCTATAGACAGCAATAGCCACAATGACCTCTGCAGGTTAAAACGTGTTACTGCACGCTATGAAAAAAAATCGATTCATTTTCTATGGAAGGACTGGCTCTGGAATTGCATACAACAGGTCATTTATGTAGAATGGGTAAGCACTCCAGGGGCTAGATTTACTAAACTGCAGACATGGGCAACATCTTCACTTTTTCTTTTCGTCAGTTTAGTAAATTCAGCCTCATGTGTTCTACGCATGTGTGAACAAGCAGTTACGCATTGGAACGCACTACGAATGATTCAGTTAGCCTTTCCAACGGCGGGTCACCCAGTTGTCTGTATAGTTACTGATCTTCGTGGATCTCTACACATCTTGGACCGGATTCAGAGATCCGTTTTTTCCAAACTAGGCAATTTTACGCACGCACGTAGCAAGCCGACACCCACCAACACCCACTACACTCCCCTCCGTGCAATCGTCGACTTACACCTCCATAGAGCACTCTGATCTTTATGTGTGTACTTACATGCGTATATGTCTTCTGTGCGATTCAGTATAGCCACGCCCTCAAGCGTTCATTTGAATACCTCCCCTCCCACTTTCATGTAAATTTTCAAGTACGTATTTCTACGCCGCCCATCCGTACGTATGTCCCCAAGTGCGATTCACATGTCCTGCCTAAAGCACATACGTGCGTATATTCAACGTAAATTTAGTAAATAAAGTTACTACGCATCCGCAGTTAAAACGTACCTAAAAATACGCACGCAACTCCACGTGAAAACGGATCTGTGAATCCCTTGTGTCTGGGGATCCAATTCCATCAAAATCTGAAGTCAAGATTTGACCCTTGGTAAGAGACATTATTGAGAGACTCTCTCCGGTCTGTGTGGACTTCCCTCTGCTTTATACAATGACCGTTTGTTAAGACCAGCTTTGCAACAAGTGACCGGCCTCAGACCATGGGATTCGCTCTTCCCTCCTCGACTTCACAGACGTCTTGTTTTTTCAGTCCTAAAATACACATTAATATTAGATAGCCCATCAATAATCCCCCATTAACGTTAATATTTTGGGTGAAAGATCCGCTCACACAGACGAGCGATTCACAATGCTCTGCGTTCTTGTCCGGGGCTTCAGACACTTGTCCCCTTCTACAGCCGCTGTTTGTGTGACACAGGCACAAAGGAGACCTGCACCCTATACGTTTAGTGTGCACTGGCCCTCAATGCAGATCATTAGGGTTCCATATGTTCACAAAGAGCCTATTGTGTAACGAGGAGAATGGGATTGTTATGAGCCTTTTCAATTGATCCTGCATAGGATCGCAACAACCCCTCCATTATTACCACACTGACCACCACTTCTGCAGCTTGAAGCCTCTGATTGATTGGGTGGGTGGTCTGCCCCGGGGACAGCAGGTACCACAATTGCCAGACTCATTTAATATCCATTAGCCTGTTGAACATTGCTGGCGTGTACAAAGATCTGACTACTGAGTCACCAGTTTGTATTCTAGCCCTGGTTCCTGAATTGTAGGTTAAACTCTTGAATGTGTATCGTTGGGATTAGTTCTGAAGCAGTTGTAATCTGTATTATGCCCTGGCATAATGCCAACCAACTTTATTATTCTAGAAAAGCAACTTTTTCTAGGATTAAAGATTTTCGAACATTAATCTTGTTCTCAACACCCAAAGCTTTATTTAAATCTTGTTCCCTTTGTTGAAGCCTTCACTTTAATAAATGTTGCAAATGATTACTATCTATTCCTCCTTCTCTGCAGAAGCGTTATTGTGATATCTTTATTTAAATAGTTAATAAAGCAACATTAATGTGTTCTGTGTCTGTCCATCTGTGAAATGAACGCATTCTCCGTGCCGTAAAACCAAAGGCAGACTGACACAAGGCAGCTATTCACAGATACGTTCCCTCACTCCAGATAATAGTCATGGATAAAATTATGTTGGAATAAAGCAAAACAAAAACCCTCCTCAAACTGCATTATGCAATGCATTAACAGCAGTGCCATCCATACCTTATATATTCTATGCTAACCACTAGCCACCAGAAACTGCCTATATTTAGACATAACCTGACTGGGCAAATATCTTGTTTAATCAAAGATTAAAGAGATTCAACATAGAAAGAAAGAGGTTCAACATAGAAAGAAAGAGTTTCAACATAGAAAGAAAGAGGTTCAACATAGAAAAAGAGAGACGTTCTAACATAGAAAGAAAGAGGTTCAACATAGAAAGAAAGAGGTTCAACGTAGAAAGAAATAGGTTCAACATAGAAAAAGAGAGACGTTCTAACATAGAAAGAAAGAGGTTCTAACATAGAAAGAAAGAGGTTCTAACATAGGAAGAAAGAGGTTCTAACATAGAAAGAAAGAAGTTCTATCATAGGAAGAAAGAGGTTCAACATAGAAAGAAAGAGGTTCAACATAGAAAGAAAGAGGTTCTAACATAGAAAGGAAGAAAGAGGTTCTAACATAGAAAGAAAGAGGTTCTAACATAGAAAGAAAGAGGTTCTAACATAGAAAGAAAGAGGTTCTATCATAGGAAGAAAGAGGTTCAACATAGAAAGAAAGAGGTTCAACATAGAAAGAAAGAGGTTCAACATAGAAAAAGAGAGACGTTCTAACATAGAAAGCGGTTCTAACATAGAAAAAAATATGTTCAAAATAGAAAGAAAGAGGTTCTAACATAGAAAGAAAGTGGTTCTAACATAGAAAGAAAGAGGTTCAACATAGAAAAAGAGAGACATTCTAACATAGAAAGAGGTTCTAACATAGAAAAAAATAGGTTCAACATAGAAAGAAAGAGGTTCTAACATAGAAAAAAAAAAGATTTTAACATAGAAAAAAAAGATTCTAACATAGAAAGAAAGAGGTTCAACATAGAAAAAGAGAGACAATCTAACATAGAAAGAAAGAAGTTCAACATAGAAAAAGAGAGACGTTCAACATAGTAAAAGAAAGAAAGACGTTCTAACATAGAAAGAAAGAGGTTCTAACAACAGAAAAAGATAAGAGGTTTTAACATAGAAAAAGGAAAAAGAGGTGTAACATAGAAAAAGGAAAAAGAGGTGTAACATAGAAAAAGAAGGTTCAACAGAAAAATAAAAATATTCTAACAGACAAAGAAAAAAAAAAGAAGTTCAACATAGAAAAAGGGTGAAAGAGGCTCTAACAGAAGAAAAGATAAGAGGTTTAACAAAAAGATTAGAAAAAAAGAAGTTCAACAAAGAAAGTAAAAAAAAGAGTTTTAACATAGCAAAAAAGAAAAAAAGGGGTTTTGAAATATAAGGGGTTTTTGAATGTAACTATAAATTGTGTGGTTTTTCTAATGATAGAAGCAAATGTCTTGCCACAAACTTGCATACTTACGCCTGCGTTCGAATCTGGATCATGTGAAATAGTTTGAACACTCCGTGGCTCCTTACACAGAACGGTGTGTTTAATACCACATTGCAACAAGCTACAAATACAACCCTGGTACCATAGACAAACGTATTATGTATTCCGTGACTCCAATATCCCCCATATGACCTAATCGTACCTAACAAAACAGCAAATTGTAGCAAGAGTCTGTTCTGTAGGGATAGTTCTTTCCCTTCAGATCCACTCTCTGCCTCATTTCACTGCAGCAATGTATCCTTATATCCCCCAGCTGAAGGATACTTTCCAGATGATTTACTGATCAAATCCTTCTACCTTTCAGCTTAATGAGAAGCAGGCAATACACTATTTGTCAGGTAGTGATGATAAATTAGATTGGGGATGGGGGGGGATTAAGGTCTCATGTTCTCAACATCCTTTCAAAAGAGAAAGCAAAGTGGTTTGTTTTCTTAGTTGGTCTAAGATCTAGGGTTACTCTGCACAAATAAGTGATTGATTGATTGATTTTTCTTCTAGAATTGTTTTAAATAAGCAATTTGTTTCATTTAAAAACCCTCAGCAAGGCTTAAGTCTATATTTACTTATTTTGTTTTATTTGTTTCTATTTAATCTCAGCCCAAAATAGTGATCTGACTTTTAAATATCTTCGTTGTTTTTATTTCATTATTAGTCATTTGGCCTAATGAACTTTTCACTGTTTGCCGTCACATGGAGCCATTGTGATAAATGTATATATTAGACCCGCATTCTCCTTTGTGGGTGTGTGTGTAAATCTGGCCACACACTACGGACATTGGGCCTGATTCAGAGGCTGAAAATAAGAACTTAAAGTTACTCCTGGGCAAAACCATGTTGATTTCAGGGGAAGTCAAGTTAATTTTATTCTATGCATGCAGGGATATATCTTTGCTTTTACTTATTGCACACAGATACCTGATCAGCTTCACTTTTAAACTGCTAATTAGACTTGAGCTGGGAAACATCACCTTTTAACTATAATACTGTTGCAACAAATGAAATTTGACTCCCCTGAAATCAACATGGTTTAGCCCAGGTGTAACTTTAAGTTCTTATTTTCAATCTCTGTATCAGGGCCATTATCCAGACCTGCGGGGAAATCACTGCGCATGTGCATATAATGGAATCCCTGCATTTCCACCTTACATTTTACACCTGCTCAGGGAATGGAGTCAGAGTAGGACGCAGGTCATTTTCTATCAATAAATGGCACTATTTTATTATTATTATTAGGATTATTAATGTTTATTTGTAAGGCGCCATACAGTATCCGCAGCGCTGTACAGAGGCATTAGGAAAGCCAATAGTTACATATACAATACAATAATTAACAGAGGGTGTAAACTCATAGAATAATGAATACAATACAAGTGCAATGCAAAAATAAAATACGGTACAAAAATAGCAGAACAATATGTATGGAAAATAAGATGCAGGAAATGTGTTTAGGAGCAGATGAATAAGGAGAGAGATAAACGGTAGAGAGAAGAAGTGGTAATTAATGAGGTCAAGGTAGATGTGTATTATACATGGAAAAATATAGACACAAGAAATTTATAAATGATTATTCTGGTCCTACACTACACTACAGTTTTGTTTTTTAATACCTGAATAGCAGCATATTGCTGCAAAGTGTCCGCGGGTATTTTTAAAACTATATATTTTAAAGGGTGTTTTTCCCCCCCTTATAATGGGCAGCTTCATTACACCCCTCTCTGGATAGAACGCATGCAGTTGGAACTGTGGATTTACACAAAGACCCTGGATCAGCTCCTTCGTGTTTTTCTCACAGTTATCGGTGGAATCACAAGAATAAACTAAATTGAGGGTAAATAGGGTCTAGGGTCAGTATAGTTTTAAATAAACAACTGGGCAGACTGGATGGGCCATGTGGCTCTGATCTGCTGTCACTCTCTATGAATAAACGAGCGTATGAAATATTATGTAAGCGTGTATGTCAGTGACCCTCCCAGCAGTGCCTGTATCCAGTAATTCCTCGCTGGTGTGTTCATTAATGACTGTTTGAATGATCCACAGGTGTTATATCGTTCTGTCCCTTGCTCTGTAG
>WWET01000365.1:93114-104459 GCA_011038615.1 Limnodynastes dumerilii
TGGCATTCTAGCTGTTACAGCATTGCAGACCTCTGGCATTCTAGCTGTTACAACATTGCAGACCTTTGGCATTCTAGCTGTTAAAACATTGCAGACCTTTGGCATTCTCACTGTTAATTTGTTGAGGTTATCTGAAGAAATTTCACCCCATGTTTCCTGAAGAACCTCCCACAAGGGGATTGGCTTGATGGGCACTTCTTGCGTACCATACGGTCCAGCTGCTCCCACAACAGCTCAATGGGGTTGAGATCTGGTGGCTGCGCTGGCCACTCCATTACAGACAGAATACCAGCTGCTGGCTTTTTCCCTAAATAGTTCTGGCATCATTTGGGGGTGTGCTTTGGGTCGTTGTCCTGTTGGAGGATGAAATTGGCTCCATTCAAGCACTGTCCACATGGTATGGCATGGCATTGCAAAAGGGAGTGATAGCTTTCCTTATTCAAAATCCCTTTTAGCTTGTACAAATCTCCCACATTACCAGCACCAAAGCAGCCCCAGACCATCATTACCTCCACCATGCTTGACAGATGGCATCGGGTACTCTTCAGCATCTTTTCACTTGTTCTGAGTCTCACAAATGTACTTCTGTGTGATCCAAACACCTCAAACTTCGCTTCGTCTGTCCATAACACTTTTTTCCAATCTTCCTCTGTCCAATGTCTGTGTTCTTTTGCCCGTATTAATCTTTTCCTTTTATTGGCCAGTCTCAGATATGGCTTTTTCTTTGCCACTCTGTCTAGATAGCCAGCATCCCGGAGTCGCCTCTTCGCTGTAGACGTTGACACTGGCGTTTTGCAGGTACCATTTAATGAAGCTGCCAGTTGAGGACCTGTGAGGCTCAGTTGTGCACTGGGGCCTCCCGCTTCTCTTTCTATTCTATTCTATTCTTTGTGCTGTTCTCTGAAGGGAGTAGTACACACCGTTGTAGGAAATGATCAGTTTCTTGGTAATTTCTCGCATGGAATAGCCTTCATTTCTAAGAAGAGGAATAGACTATTGAGTTTCACATGAAAGTTCTCTTTTTCTGGCTATTTTGAGAGTATAATCGAACCCACAAATGTGATGCTCCAGATATTCAACCAAACACATTTTCAGCTGTGCTAACATAATTGCACAAGGGTTTTTTAATCATCCATTAGTCTTCTAACGCGATTAGCAAACACAATGTACCATTAGAACACTGGAGTGATGGTTGCTGAAAATGGGCCTCTATACACCTTTATAGATAGTCATTAAAACCAGACGCGTTTGCAGCCAGTATGGTCATTTACCACATTAACAATGTATAGAGTGTATTTCTGATTAATTTATTGTTATCTTCATTGAAAAAAAAACAGTGCTTTTCTTTCAAAACCCCCAAATATATAAAGTCAATTAACCGGCACTCCGCTGTAACAATGATATTGCTCCAGGTGCACAAACAAAAAAGCATGCAAAATGGTCCAAAATGAATGAAAGGCACTCAGGAGACTTGATAAATATAGAAAATTCCAACGGAAAGATTTAATGCATCACGGTCACCAACATTTCAAAAGCATTCAGCAATTGTCATCAGGGTGCAGTATATGTGCAGACAGTACAAACAAACATAAAGAAAAAAGACCACGTAGTGGCAGACACGCACACATAACAAGAATAAGTTATTGAGATGATCTGGGTGCAAGACTCAAAGAATACTAATAGAAAACAAGAGCTCATGGGCTCGTCAGCACATCCCTAATAAAGTAATACATCAAATCAACTGAGTTGAATTAGTCCATGAATTTAATAGCACAATGTACCAGAAGGTTCCACATTAAAAGTATTTTACATCTCACCAAAAAGTGTGTCAATACAAAAAGCACCATATAGCAAAAGGAGGCTCCAAAAGATATCATCGTTCCTGAACCATAATTAAAGGTCTCAAAAGGTCCCAAGAGAGTCCATGTACATGACAATGATGACCATTGTTGCTACTTGTTGGACATTATTGGACATTGTTGGACAAAAAAAAAAGGAAAGGAAGGTATGGGGAATTCACACAGATACAAAAAAGACACCCCAGCAACCAACTATAACATTTTATCTTTAAAATAAAAGTCAAAGAAATGTGTTGCATACATCTGCAGATATATGATAAGCCATCAGCCACTTAAAGGCTTCACTGTTTTAGTGGTCCTAACTCTAAAACTGTCAGAGTCCCAACTTTGGGGACCTCTCAATTTAAAAATACATAATATATGACCCAAAGTTGGGACATTTTTAGAGTTAGGACCAAAATAGAGAAGCCTTATAAGTGGCTGATGTGCAACTCTGGATCAGCCCCTCACAGTGATTAGTCAGTGCACCATATAAAGATACTTATACTTGCTCTTTTATTTTTACTTTAAAACTTCACATCATTCTACTGAATGTATTAAACAACTATTTTTCTTCATTCTTACCCTATCCCTCCCGGTTGTTTACCGATTTTATAGCCTTTACTTTATTAAATGGATATATTTTTTTTTTATTATGGAAGTGTATGTATGGAGTGTTTCTTCACTTTGCCTGGTAGCGACATGTATACTAGGAGAACAGTAGTGCAGTCATTAGTATTAGAAACCCTGTTAATTAGCACGGCTTTAATAACCAGACTAAAGCTAATAAATCCTCTAACTTCCCAATTGGTGGAGTCGCCGCAGCCTTTGTTTCTTTAACTAGAGGAAGCTGGTTCCTATTTAATGCTCAATAAGGGCACATACAATGTAGGACTTTCTGCGTATGGAGCTGGTGTTGTTAAAATGCTGTGTTTATTATGTGAGCACAATGTCAGCCATTGTGTTCTCTGGGAAAATCACGAGGGATTCCGGGTGCCATATTTACTTGCCGATTTGGCTGGGAAATGCCTTGGCCTGAGACATTTTAATACAAGAGCAGATGGTATGACCCTGGCTGCATCGCAACTGTCCCTTGTTGATATTTCCTATGGACCATATAAGGAATATTCCTCCTGAAAGTAATGTCATAAGGTATGATCCAGACCTCTGCATGTGTTCTGTAAGTCATACGTGAAACAGGCCTGAACTTTGCTGTCACTCCCGTCCTTCGTACAGTGTCCTGGACCCTACCTTAAGTTTTAGCGCGGATCCTTGTCCGTCTGAACCCAAATTGGGGCAGAAGTTCATACCACTGCCCCCCTCTCACGGGGATTAGGCATGTAGATTTGAAGGGCCACCCTGTCAGACGAATCTCTTAGCATATGGAATTAAAGTGTATTTGTCATTACTGTCTCCATTATTGATGTCATGTTGTCTTAGGTCATTTCCAGTCTTTGATTGCTTTCTCAGACAGCTCCTTTGCTGTCTCAACCCCCAGCTCCTCCTCTCCTGCCACTCCTCTTCCTGTTGGTGTTCCTCAGGGCTCAGTTCTTGGTCCCCTTCTATTCTCGTTCTACACCTCATGTATGTCCCAGCACTTTCTCAAGTTTAACATGGAGAAAACTGAAATCGTAGTCTTCCATATCGGCGATTCCACTGCCTGGGTGTCATCCTTGACTCTTTTTTTTGCCCCTCACATCTGTGCCCTCTCACTGTCCTGCCGCTTTCACCTCCGCAGCATAGCTCGCATTAGACCCTTCTTGACTGCAGATGCCACTAAAACGCTTGTTCATTATCTCCCATCTTGACTACTGCATCATTCTTCTCTCTGGCCTCCCTCTGGTCCGACTCGTTCCCCTTCAATCCATACTTAATGCCGCAGCCAGACTCATCTTCCTCTCCAAACGCACTGCCTCCACCTCCCCTCTCTGTCTATCTCTACACTGGCTTCCTGTAACTTTCAGAATTCTCTTCAAGCTCCTCTCCACAACTTACAAGACTCTCTCCTCCACCGCACCCTTCCTCTCTTCCCTTATCTCCATCCATACTCCTTCCCGTCCCCTCCGCTCTGCTGGTGACTGCCGCCTCAATCCCAACCTGATAACTACCTCTCATTCCCACATCCAAGACTTCTCCCAGGCTGCCCCTCTGCACTGAAACAACCTTCCACAACCTATCAGGCAATTCAGCACCGTCCAATCCTTCAAACGTTAACTCAAAACAAAATTCTTCAGGCTAGCCTGCCCTTCCAGCACTTAAGCGTAACTGCCCTCCATCTTCATCCCTGTGTCTCTTGTTTGTTCACTCTCTCCCAGTTAGCATGTTGGCTCTACCTTGTCCTTTTTAATTCCCACCTACTCCCCTTTACTATGTCTATCTCTCTTCTTATTCACCTGCTCCTACACACATACCCTGCATCTTTATTTTTCATACACATTGTTCTGCTATTTTTGTACTGTATTTTATTTTTTTATTGTACTTATTGTGTCATCCACTCTTCAGCGAGATCACCCAACCTTCAGTGAGTCAGGCAGATCACCCACCCTTCAGGGAGTCAGGGAGATCACCCACCCTTCAGAGAGTCAGGGAGATTATCCACTCGTCAGGGAGATCATCCACTCTTCAGGGAGTCATGGAGATCACCCACTCATCAGGGAGTTTCCTTATAATTAGGAAGAATTGACAACCATACATTACGCTTAGGCATTGCCCTTCCTGCTGCTAGTCATACCCCTTTCAGATCGCCACCCCGGCAATATCCCGGGTCTGTGAACCCGGGATATTGCCGTGTGACTTCTCCCAGGCTGCCCCTCTGCACTGAAACAACCTTCCACAACCTATCAGGCAATTCAGCACCGTCCAATCCTTCAAACGTTAACTCAAAACAAAATTCTTTAGGCTAGCCTGCCCTTCCAGCACTTAAGCGTAACTGCCCTCCCCATCTTCATCCCTGTGTCTCTTGTTTGTTCACTCTCTCCCAGTTAGCATGTTGGCTCTACCTTGTCCTTTTTAATTCCCACCTACTCCCTTTACTATGTCTATCTCTCTTCTTATTCACCTGCTCCTACACACATACCCTGCATCTTTATTTTTCGTACACATTGTTCTGCTATTTTTGTACTGTATTTTATTTTTGTATTGTACTTATTGTGTCATCCACTCTTCAGGGAGATCACCCACCCTTCAGGGAGTCAGGCAGATCACCCACCCTTTAGGGAGTCTGGGAGATCACCCACCCTTCAGGGAGTCAGGGAGATTACCCACCCTTCAGGGAGTCAGGGAGATTATCCACTCGTCAGGGAGATCATCCACTCTTCAGGGAGTCACGGAGATTATCCGCTCTTCAGGGAGTCAGGGAGATCACCCACTCTTTAGGGAGTTTCCTTATATTCAGGAAGAATTGACAACCATACATTACGCTTAGGCATTGTCCTTCCTGCTGCTCGTCATACTCCTTTCAGATCGCCACCCCGGCAATATCCCGGGTCTGTGAACCCGGGATATTGCCGTGTCAACATGATCCCAGGGTCACAGACACTGCAGGGCAAACCCGGGAAATTCCAGTACCCGGGTCTGCCCTGTCAGTAGTGTGAGTCATCACACTATGTAATTTATTTACTGTTGCTCTGGCAACACTTGTTGCCAGGGCAATAGTAAACAAATTACACCAATCAAGTAGATTATGTGCTACCTGGGTTGAAAATCCTGGGTAGCACCTTTCACACTGTACCCCTACCCGGATCTGACCCGGGAATAACCCTTCTTTTCAACCGGGTTGAATTCCCGGGTCATTAGACCCGGGTAGAGGCACCCGTACCCTTTCACACTGAGCCCTTACCCGGGTTTTTGCTGCTTGCCCCGGCAAAAACCCGGGTTTTTAGGGTTTTCACCTGAGCCTCATTGCATAAATGTAGGCTTTTGAGGTCTGCTTATGGCTGCTTTGCAGAAATGTGCAGCCTGTTTTTCTTATATTTATCTATTCAATCTTCGGTAACGTTGCATTTCAGGTTTGTGTAATAGATTCCTTCCTGCTACTTGTCTGTCTTAAAGCTACCTTGCTCTGGCTTTATCCCTGTACAGCAAGATCTTATCTCCAATGTTGTACAACTTCCGCAAACCTGGCAGAGTCGTTTATCAACCATAGTTTCAAGGCGCTAAATCACTTGGGGGCATCAAGTTAGTAATGCATGTATTGTGCAGGAAATGTGAGCCAATAGTCATGTGGTTTGTAGCTGAATGAAAATCTAAAGAACAGCTATGAATCATCCTATTGTTTTTAGCCAGGAAAGTTGTATCTCAGTGATATTAAACTTGTCTCGGCCTATTTATTAAATAGAATTTACTAATCTAAGCAGAATATACCAAGATGTGTGCATTAAATTCCCAAATGTGAAGAAAAACTAAAAATAAATCATAGTTGGCAGCTGTCCCTGAATATAATTGAGACTCCCTGAAGAGTGGGTGATTCCCTGAAGAGTGGATAATTTCCCTGACTCCCTGAAGAGTGGGCGATTCCCTGTCTCCCTGAAAAGTGGGAGATTCCCTGACTCCCTGAAGAGTGGGTGATTTCTCTAAAGTGGTGGCAATCTCCCTGATGCTTATTCAGTTCCAGAAGTCATTGCCACTCACCTCTCCTGCTGGGTCAAATAATCCATCTTGAAGAGGGAGGGGCTGCACAGATTGACAGGAGGCCCTTTCAGCTGATCACTGGCCTCCTGTTATTTCAGCACTGATTGGCTGCATGGGACTCCCAGCAATCTCGGCAAGAAGCCTATGCAGCTAACAAGTGATTGGCTGGCAAAAAAAAAACAAACAAAAATACTGCGGCCCGTATAGGGAACACCTCCCACTCAGTTACCCCATCTTTCTTACTCCATAATTATCGGAAAGTAGAGAAGTCAAATAGTAATGAAAGCGTTACTTTGTTACTGCTGTGCTGTACTAATGACGTCAGAGAGATGGTGAAACTCCGGCCAGGAGGTGGAGGTCCAGATCCGATAATTGGATAGTCGTGACCACATGCTACACTATATTGGGAGCTCGAACATGATATAGTGCAGACATGCCATACAATGAAATAATTGTTCCTGTTACGATTATTGGCTGTTTGGAAAATGTATCCCGATCACTCACTATAGCGATAATTGGCCTGAATTCTCCTAAAATGTTATTCCAAGCATGTTTGAACTATTCTACTTTGTTATCCTTCGATAGAAGGTTATCAACTTACATGTGTTGCCGCACATTCCCTCTAAGCCTGCCCTCCTCCAAGTTATACACAGGCCCTTGTGTTCTCATACATCTCTTCCTTTGAATAATGCCTCCTCCCGTACCTGGTTACACCTCTTGTGATATCTGAAAGCTACTATCCTATCTCCCTCTCCCTTTTCTTTTCCAGAGAATAACCCATGAGCGTTAGTTAAGTACAGAGGTTGTCCATTGGTAACCCGTGTGTGTCAGATATAGTGTCCCCTGTGGCAGCGTCTATTTCGCTGCTGATACATTCGCCAGATTCATTGTGACTGTATCAGTGCTGACGCCTTTCAAAGAAAAATAATCATTTTATTATGCAATGTTATATAGGTATTAGGCTGATGGACGGGGATGGGTAAGGTTAGGGTTAGACTGCTGAGAGCAGATGGTTAAGGTTAGGCTGTGGGGAGGGGATTGTTAAGGTTAGGGACAGGGATGGTTAGGATTAGGGGATGATTAGGGTTAGGATTAGTATGTGGGACAGGGATGTTTGGTATTAGGGTTAGGGGATGATTAGGTTTAGGATTAGTATGTGGGACAGGGATGTTTGGTATTAGGGTTAGGAGATGATTAGGGTTAGAATTAGTATGTGAGACAGGAGTGGTTAGGATTTGAACAAACACAGAATGGAAGTTGCTCAATCATTTTATAGATAAATGTAAACAGGTGCATAAACGGAGGAGTTAATCAGCTGGCCACAGAAACAAAGGAAAAAAATGCCCCAGCAACACTGCCATAAACCAGTAACAAGCTATACCGTCTATCTGTAAAATAAAATGCAGAAATATCGGTTACACATATTTGCTCAAATATATGGTTAGGATTAGTTTGTAGGACAGGGATGGGTAGCAGTAGACTTAGGGGATGGTAAAGATTAGGGGTTGATTAGGGTTAGGATTAGTTTGTGGGACAGGGATGGGTAGCAGTAGATTTAGGGGATGATTAGGGGATGGTTAGGGTTAGGATTAGGGGATGGTTAGGGTTAGCATTAGGGGATGGTTAAGGTTAGGATTAGTTTGTGGGACAGGGATGGGTAGCGGTAGATTTAGGGGATGGTTAGGGTTAGGGTATAATTAGGATTAGGGTTAGGATTAGGGTATGGTTAGGATTAGGATTAGTTTGTGGCACAGGGATGGGTAGCAGTAGATTTTAGGGGATGGTTAGGATTAGGGTATAATTAGGATTAGGGTTAGGATTAGTTTGTGGGACAGGGATGATTATGGTTAGGAGATGATTAGGATTAGAGTTAGGGGATGATTAGGGTTAGGATTAGTTTGTGGGACAGTGATGGGTTGCAGTAGATTTAGGGGATGGTTAGGATTAGGGGATGGTTAGGGTTAGAATTAGGAGAGGGTTAGGATTAGAGTTAGGAGATGATTAGGGTTAGGATTAGTTTGTGGGACAGGGATGGGTAGCAGTAGATTTAGGGGATGGTTAGGGTTAGGATTAGGGGATAGTTAGGGTAAGGATTAGTTTGTGGGACAGGGATGGGTAACAGTAGATTTAGGGGATGGTTAGGGTTAGGATTAGGGGATGGTTAGGATTAGAGTTAGGAGATGATTAGGATTAGGATTAGTTTGTGGGACAGGGATGGGTAGCAGTAGATTTAGGGGATGGTTAGGGTTAGGATTAGGGGATGGGATAGTTAAGGATTAGGTTGTGGGACAGGGATGGGTAACAGTAGATTTAGGGGATGGTTAGGGTTAGGATTAGGGGATGGTTAGGATTAGAGTTAGGAGATGATTAGGATTAGGATTAGTTTGTGGGACAGGGATGGGTAGCAGTAGATTTAGGGGATGGTTAGGGTTAGGATTAGGGGATGGTTAGGATTAGAGTTAGGAGATGATTAGGGTTAGGATTAGTTTGTGGGACAGTGATGGGTTGCAGTAGATTTAGGGGATGGTTAGGATTAGGGGATGGTTAGGGTTAGAATTAGGAGAGGGTTAGGATTAGAGTTAGGAGATGATTAGGGTTAGGATTAGTTTGTGGGACAGTGATGGGTTGCAGTAGATTTAGGGGATGGTTAGGATTAGGGGATGGTTAGGGTTAGAATTAGGAGAGGGTTAGGATTAGAGTTAGGAGATGATTAGGGTTAGGATTAGTTTGTGGGACAGTGATGGGTTGCAGTAGATTTAGGGGATGGTTAGGATTAGGGGATGGTTAGGGTTAGAATTAGGAGAGGGTTAGGATTAGAGTTAGGAGATGATTAGGGTTAGGATTAGTTTGTGGGACAGTGATGGGTTGCAGTAGATTTAGGGGATGGTTAGGATTAGGGGATGGTTAGGGTTAGAATTAGGAGAGGGTTAGGATTAGAGTTAGGAGATGATTAGGGTTAGGATTAGTTTGTGGGACAGTGATGGGTTGCAGTAGATTTAGGGGATGGTTAGGATTAGGGGATGGTTAGGGTTAGAATTAGGAGAGGGTTAGGATTAGAGTTAGGAGATGATTAGGGTTAGGATTAGTTTGTGGGACAGTGATGGGTTGCAGTAGATTTAGGGGATGGTTAGGATTAGGGGATGGTTAGGGTTAGAATTAGGAGAGGGTTAGGATTAGAGTTAGGAGATGATTAGGGTTAGGATTAGTTTGTGGGACAGTGATGGGTTGCAGTAGATTTAGGGGATGGTTAGGATTAGGGGATGGTTAGGGTTAGAATTAGGAGAGGGTTAGGATTAGAGTTAGGAGATGATTAGGGTTAGGATTAGTTTGTGGGACAGGGATGAGTAGCAGTAGATTTAGGGGATGGTTAGGGTTAGGATTAGGGGATGGTTAGGGTAAGGATTAGTTTGTGGGACAGGGATGGGTAACAGTAGATTTAGGGGATGGTTGGGGTTAGGATTAGGAGATGGTTAGGATTAGAGTTAGGAGATGATTAGGGTTAGGATTAGTTTGTGGGACAGTGATGGGTTGCAGTAGATTTAGGGGATGGTTAGGATTAGGGGATGGTTAGGGTTAGAATTAGGAGAGGGTTAGGATTAGAGTTAGGAGATGATTAGGGTTAGGATTAGTTTGTGGGACAGTGATGGGTTGCAGTAGATTTAGGGGATGGTTAGGATTAGGGGATGGTTAGGGTTAGAATTAGGAGAGGGTTAGGATTAGAGTTAGGAGATGATTAGGGTTAGGATTAGTTTGTGGGACAGTGATGGGTTGCAGTAGATTTAGGGGATGGTTAGGATTAGGGGATGGTTAGGGTTAGAATTAGGAGAGGGTTAGGATTAGAGTTAGGAGATGATTAGGGTTAGGATTAGTTTGTGGGACAGTGATGGGTTGCAGTAGATTTAGGGGATGGTTAGGATTAGGGGATGGTTAGGGTTAGAATTAGGAGAGGGTTAGGATTAGAGTTAGGAGATGATTAGGGTTAGGATTAGTTTGTGGGACAGTGATGGGTTGCAGTAGATTTAGGGGATGGTTAGGATTAGGGGATGGTTAGGGTTAGAATTAGGAGAGGGTTAGGATTAGAGTTAGGAGATGATTAGGGTTAGGATTAGTTTGTGGGACAGTGATGGGTTGCAGTAGATTTAGGGGATGGTTAGGATTAGGGGATGGTTAGGGTTAGAATTAGGAGAGGGTTAGGATTAGAGTTAGGAGATGATTAGGGTTAGGATTAGTTTGTGGGACAGTGATGGGTTGCAGTAGATTTAGGGGATGGTTAGGATTAGGGGATGGTTAGGGTTAGAATTAGGAGAGGGTTAGGATTAGAGTTAGGAGATGATTAGGGTTAGGATTAGTTTGTGGGACAGGGATGGGTAGCAGTAGATTTAGGGGATGGTTAGGGTTAGGATTAGGGGATGGTTAGGGTAAGGATTAGTTTGTGGGACAGGGATGGGTAGCAGTAGATTTAGGGGATGGTTAGGGTTAGGATTAGGGGATGGTTAGGGTAAGGATTAGTTTGTGGGACAGGGATGGGTAGCAGTAGATTTAGGGGATGGTTAGGGTTAGGATTAGGGGATGGTTAGGGTAAGGATTAGTTTGTGGGACAGGGATGGGTAGCAGTAGATTTAGGGGGTGGTTAGGGTTAGGATTAGGGGATGATTAGGGGATGGTTAGGGTAAGGATTAGTTTGTGGGACAGGGATGGGTAGCAGTAGATTTAGGGGGTGGTTAGGGTTAGGATTAGGGGATGGTTAGGGTAAGGATTAGTTTGTGGGACAGGGATGGGTAGCAGTAGATTTAGGGGGTGGTTAGGGTTAGGATTAGGGGATGGTTAGGGTAAGGATTAGTTTGTGGGACAGGGATGGGTAGCAGTAGATTTAGGGGG
>WWET01000365.1:104504-124877 GCA_011038615.1 Limnodynastes dumerilii
GGAGGGACTGAAAAGGTAAGTTCAGTCTTAAATTCCCTGATCCCTTGTATAAGATGCCCCCATTTTTTTAGTTAATTAATGCTAAAAATAATAAATTAAAAAATTCATTTAAAATTGTTTTTTTTTTAAATTTAGGCTCTAAAAATGGGGTGCGTCTTATACAAGGTAGCGTCTTATACGTGGGGAAATACGGTACAATCCTCATTTACACACCCATTCTAAGTGATGTGTAAATGTTACGGTAAGGTCCTACAGACGGAAAGTGCAAGGGGCGTGTTCCACACTCACATTTATGCAAATTAGGATTGCGCAGTGATGTTAGGGCCCGATTCAATTGTCAGTGAAGACAGGAATATGCGCCTATTCCCGTAAGTAAATTCGTGGATTTTAATACGTATTAATGTCAATTCGTGAAAAAACACTGCGATCAGACATGGCAGTTATTTGAATTGGGCCCCTATAGTCTGAGGTCCCCTCACAGGACACTATTAAATCTGGATGCAGTCCAGTATTCTTTGATGTGGGGGATGTAAACATATCTATTGTCTGTATAAATGTAAGACGTGCGTCTCTGCATTGATCTATAAATGAGGTATCCGCTATTGTTTATTGTACAGGAAAAAGTTGTGTGAAATTTCAGTCCGTTCGTGTCCTTCGTCTGTTTTCTGTTAATCTTATAGAGTGAAATGACATTCGTCATCGGCGTAGCATCAGACAAAGCTGCTAATTTCTTTTAGTATGAATGCTGAGCAGAATAATGGCCTTCTGGTTGATTTGCTTCCTATGTAAGGAAGTGGAATACAATATATAAATGATTTGGCACCTTCAGAGCCAAAGGCTAAGCTTGCCTATTCCCAGCGGAGGTATGCAGACAGAGGTAACCTTAGCTGCGGCCTAGATGCTTCTTTCATGCTCTGTGAACTGTGTAAACAATACTCTTTAACAAATTTTTTATATATAGTTTGCAATAAAAGAGTGGTTAAGGTAGACTTTCATGTGCGTTACTGTGGGTTTTTTATGCATTGTGATTTTTGGAGTGCTCCTGTCAGCTTTGTCTACTCTTTGTCTACTCTTTCAGACCGCATATACGCAATCTACGTAATGAAAAGTTACGTGGATTACGTAAAAAAGATACTACGCACGCGCAATATCAAATATCGGGAAACACCGGACGTATATGCAATACGTCCGGTGTGGTGAATCCGGGCCTTATTGCAAACGTGCCAAGGGTTTGCATATATTCACCCACTCCTAAGTACATGAGTGGCAAAGGCACTCCCCCAGCGCTGAGGTCGTGAGTTCTATTTCCGGACTAGGCCTTATCTGTGTGGCGTTGTATGTTTTCCCCGTGTCTACATGGGTTTCCTCCCACATGCCAGAAACAAACTAGGTTACTTGGCTGCTAACTAAATGAACCCTAGTGTGTGTGTGTGTGTGTGTGTGTGTGTGTGTATGTGTTAGGGACCTTAGTATGTAGCTCCAATACTTGCAGGGACTGATGTGAATGTCCAGTGTTCTCTGTAAAGCGCTGCAGACAATTTGTGGCGCTATATAAATAAGCGATAATAATAATAAGGTATACATGTACCTTAACTTGTCTGCAAGTCTAAGCATGTGGACAGGCTAATCATACGTAATCATACGTAAAACCAGTCCTTACTGTACACTTTAAATCAGTGGTCGAAGTGGTGGAATGGACATTTAGAAGTGGCGGTATGAAAATCTAGAAATAATAGAAGTGAATGGAAACTTATAGCTTTACAATTAAATAACTGGGAGAATTGACGATATGGCATACCCCTATATACCCCTCACTTTGAACCCTGATTTAAATATGCAATCCAGACTTAAGTAAGTGCTTGAAATGAGTTACTCCTGGGCTAAACCATGTTGATTGCAGGGGAGTCATATTTCATCTGTTGCAAACAGTATTAGAGTTGAGAGGTGATGTTTCCTTTCCCAAATCTACATAACAGTGTAATAGTAAAGCTGGTCAGTATCTGTGTGCAGTAAGCATTTCAAAGACATATCCCTGCATGCAAAGAATACAATTACCTTGACTCCCCCTGCAATCAACATGGTTTAGCCCAGGTGTAACTAATTCAAGCACTTAAGTCTGGATCCAGCCCTATGTGTATAAGCCATCACCCATCTTACGGAATTTCTGGACATACGTACGTACGGTTGGATGTATGTCAGCTCTCTTTATTAATTCTGGATTCGGCACAAAGTCATCAGTGAATCTCCTATCCACGGTCTTCACAATAAATACAGTTATTCACTGGCATTTTAACAATCAAATTCTGATGCTGCCATTTTTATAGAGAAATAGTTATCCGGGCAGCGCTAGGCACACCCATGGGTGGAGCTATGTATCACACACATCCCTTTTGTGGTACAGGACACACCCCTTGTACCGTACAGGACACACCCTTTGTACCGTACAGGGCACATCTCTTTGGTGCAGCACCTTATTAGCCCCATCATAATCTCCCTGACATTCATTTGTAGGAGTTGACATGGCGTCAAAGCATTTTGTTCGTAGTAAGCTCATATTGATTAAATGATTATACACCATTCAAAGGGAACCTTGATCTGTTCCATGGGCATCTACGACATAATGAGTAAAGCTTTACACTGCCCAGATAAAAGCTACTAGTAAGTAAGGAATGAACCTTTTTATCAGAATTTGGTTTTCTTATCAGGAAACACTTGGCTTTAGGATCTTCTTTTCCATTGTTCCAGAGAGTTATAATAGGTTGTAGAAATGAGAGCTCAGAGTGACTATTCAAAACCTCTCTGCTTATGGCTGCATTTGCCATGTGATTGAGGCAGACAATACTTGTAACCTACATCAGTGACTTATATAATAAAAAGGCATGTATATATGTAGCAGAATCTACGTCTCCAAAACGTCTATTCTCTTCCATAAGAGGCTCCCAGAAAGTTGAGGCTCTTCTACTGATCATGTGGACGCCGGTATAGTCATCCTGTATTCTGTAGCTTTAACTTGAGTTATCTCCTTATTACAATTCTTACCGACTTAATCAGTGACCAGCTCATCAAAGCCGATGCTCAGTATGGCTCAGACCACAATCCTGTAACGTTTCACCCCATCGGTTTACATGTACTCCGATCGGCGTTAGGACATTGACAAAGTGAAACGTCTCTCTCTCTTCACAGGGTTTCCTAAATCTGTAAGTAGCAGACCCTTCATGCACATACCTCCTAATCCTTCTTGTACATTTCATGTAGATCAAAAGGTTGAACAATTCACTGAAGTCCACATTCTCCGTGAAACAATAGCCAGATTATGTGGAGGAGCACCGTACTGTGCACAGTACAAGAGACGAGCACAATCATTTCTCAAAGGGGAACCACCTAAACACAATCAGGATAAAGGCATGTGAATGAGATGTAATCCGCTGTGGGATCTGATCTGATTGTAGCACGTGGGAAAAACAGAAAGTCTCAGTAACGGTTGACCGTGTTCACATTTAAGATATGTTTCCGTATAGCAGGCTCCACTGCGGAGGTTATCGTACGGATTTTGACATTCACAATTAGGCATATAGGAGATCAGGGCAATCCCCCCGTCGGGCACTCTCCTCTCCATGCCTACGTGTGGATTGTGTATCCTCCTGCAAGACCCCTACCTAAGTATTCTGCATGGACCCCTTCCTTGGAATAGCCTCCCATCTGAGGGGGTAGAGGTAACACAGTAGAACAGTGTAAACATGCTTGGGATTAATAAAAAGGATGTCCTAAATATCAAACTAAATTGAGGGTAAATAGGGTCTAGGCTCAGTATAGCTTTAAATAAACAACTGGGCAGACTGGATGGGCCGTGTGGCTCTTATCTGCCATCACTTTCTATTTTTCTATGATACTGAATTGTATAGCCAGGCCCTTAGGCTGGTCATATACTTGGACGATTATCGAAAATCGCATGAATTCGACGATAATCTTGTGGATTTTTCCACTACAGTCCCAAATAACATCGGCATCATACATGCCATTTGTTTCATACAATAATTGTGCAAAAGTTTAAAAAAAACGTAGATTTTTGGTCTACTTTCGTCGGCTGCAAAATATCGCTTTTGCCCATACGATAATTTTATTTTATCGTCGGATTTTCTTTAAAAATTTACATAAAGGGCGGTCGTTACCATGTGGGTTTGAGGTAGGAAGTATAAATATAACTTCCTGTTTTAGCTAGCTCTTTGTTCTTTGCTGTTATGATGGAGGCACAAGGCTGGACCTGCATATATGAGCAGATGTTTAAACACAGGCGCTGCATGAAATGTCCCAGTTGATATTATAGTTCACTCCAACAAATCCATGTCCCACAGCTCTTGATGCACAAGGGTGCACCTGCATAAATAAGCAGGTGTTTAAACACAGACGCTGCATGAAATGTCCCAGTTCATTTGCATAGGCACGCCTCTACTTCACCATAAATTCCTCGCTAACAATTATCGTGAAATGGCCATATATTATGTGATTTTCCCAAATATTTTGAGCTTTTTATCGTTTTAAATCAAACGTGAAAGTATCAGATAATGGTTCAGAAGCCCTTTTTGGACGATTATTGTATTCTCGTCCGAAGAATCGTACATTTGCCATACAACCATACACTTCCGCGATAATTCGGGTCCTTACACGATAATTGAAGGATCGGCCCGCTAGCGTATGGCCAGCTTTACTGTACGGTTTTCAGCATTTGCCCCCCCCCCTTTCTCTTGCATATCACCTATGCATGGAGGGTGGGCACACTCCCTGTACTGTGGGCTCTGATGTACATGGAGCACAGCATCGGTCGGCTGCACTCCATTGCGGTTATAATGATATTGCACATACACAGCACCCTTTTCATGCTGACATCCATACGTCTGGATGGGTAAGTGTATGCGGAGCCAGGCAGGACTGGGGGCGGGACTGCTGCCCGATAGAAGCTGTCAGAGGCTGACATCTTAAAACAGCGCTCGGCGCTCCTGTGAGCTAAAGCTCCCAGCACTCATACATGGAACTCTGAGCACTGTATTAAGCTGTCAGCCTCTAACAGCTTGCTTAATGTGCAGGGGGAGCAGTTGTCATGGGCCCCTCTGGCATCCGGGCCCCATTACAGCCGCACCTCTTGCACCCCCTGTAGTTTCTTGCTTGACCTTCCAGCACTAAGAGCAGGTTGTCACCAAGCACTAAGAAGGCACGACCGACTTCATGCTGCATGGAACCAGTTCTTTTCTGCTCACTCACACATGCTGCAAACATTCTGTGATGTTCCTGAAAACGGTTAGACTCTGCGTCTCGGTTTCAGTACACCGAGCCTGATCCAAACTAATAAGAACCGTCGATTTAGCATTAGTCGTCTTTTGCGAGCACTCAAGGGCCGTATTCAGAGATCCGTCTGGCGATCGGTCCGCAAATATACGCACGGACGTAGCAAGTTACACCCACCAAAACCCCAGTCACTCCGCTTGTTAATTCGTGCCCGCAGAGACTTCCGCCTCCATAGACCAGCTATAACTTTCGGTTGCCATTTCCGAGAGTATGTATCCTCCGTGTGTGCGTATCTATGTAATCGCGCCCATTTCCCTTCATTTATGAGCCAAACAGAACCGTCGATTTAGCATTAGTCGTCTTTTGCGAGCACTCAAGGGCCGTATTCAGAGATCCGTCCGGCAATCGGTCCGCAAATATATGCACGGACGGAGCAAGTTACACCCACAAAAACCCCAGTCACTCCCCTTGCTAATCCGTGCCCGCGGAGGCTTCTGCCTCCATAGACCAGCTGTAACTTTCCGTTGCCATTTCCGAGCGTATGTATCCTCCGTGTGTGCGTATCTATGTAATCGCGCCCATTTCCCTTCATTTAAATGCCCCCCGCCCATTTCTATGTAAATTCCTCTGTACGTATATTTCCGTACAAGTTCCGTGCGGAATTTCCCACGTCCGAGATTCATAAGTCCGTCCGCTAGGCTCTTCCGCGCGTATAGTCTACGTTAACTGCGTATAAAAAGTTACTACGTGTGCGCAGTTTAAAAATACACACGAAAATCGACGAAAATGCGGTTCTCTGAATACGGCCGTCAGTGCGCACCAGATGTTACGCAATGGAAATCTGAACGTACTGTACTGGTTTCGTTATGTGTAGCCTGTGTTGGCTCAGCATAGTCCTCCAAACGTTTGAATATATGCAGTGTGGGCGGGTGGAGGCATTTAAATTCCACACGCACAGCAATGTGAAGTCAAGGTAAAGTTATGGACACAGAAGTCACCTGATGTCCGTACGTGAGAAGGGAGTGTCTTGGGACTTGGGTGTCGCAGTGCTGAGGTCATGAGTTCAGTTCCTGGACTAGGCCTTATCTGTGTGGCGTTTCTATGTTCTCCCCTTGTCTGTGAGGGTTTCTTCCGGGTCCTCTGGTTTCCTCCCACATGCCAAAAACATGTTAGGTTATTTGGCTGCTGACTAAATTAACAGGTGGGACCTCAGCACATACATGGCCAAGCTATGACTCTCTAGATGTTGTGAAACTATGAATCCCAGCATGCTTTGTCATGTAGCGGCTATGCCTAAGCAGTTAAAGCACGCTGGGACTTGTAGTTTTGCAACACTTGGAGAGCCACAGGTTGGCCAGGCCTGCTTCAATACGGTTGCAGTCTCCGCAACAATAGGCTGCTTTCGGAAATAGAGACAGCTGAAAGTTTCTTTTTGGATGTCTCTTTTTCGAATAGGGAGCATTTTTATCATTTTTATTTATGAATGGGTGAGTGCACCGATCGGCATACTCGCCCATTTATTTCCGCAGCACCCGCCGCTGACAGCTCCAGGTGAGTAACCTCTCCGGGGACTTTTAGTGTTAGGGAAGGGTTAGGGTTAGGCTCTTAGGAAGGGAGGCCCTAACCCTCCCCTCTCACTACCCTAACTCTAACCCTCCTTCCTGGCAGCCTGACCCTAACCCTCCCTAACTTGCAGCCTGACCCTAACCCTCCCTTCCCTACAACCTGACCCTAACCTCGCAGAAGGACTCACCTGTCCCCTCGGTCCTGCGAGCAGCATCGGAGGTGCGGCAGGGTGATCTTTTCTTTCCAAAAGTAGATGGGTGAGTATGCCAAACGGCATAATCACCAATTCATAAAAAAATATTTCTAAAAATGTAAGCTTTGGAAAAAGGGACATTTGAAAAGAAACTTTCAAATATCCTTTTTTCGGAAGCCCCACTTTCTAACGGAAAGAAGATTGCAACCGGGGTAATGGAAGGGGAGGGTTAGAATTAGAGAAAGTGTTGGGGTACTTTTTAGCCTTACCTTTTCAGAGCACCGTGTTCGGTGCTCCGGGGATCGATTGCTATGCCTCATCGAGGCATAAGCAATCGATATCCCAGCCAGTCCAAAACTGTCTGGGAGAGAATGGCCCTATAGAAATATTCTTAGCGGGGACCCACACTGATAGGGGCAGCGACTGATGGGAATGTCATATTCTCTGTACAAATGCACTTCGCCAAACCAGTGAACTTATTAACAACACACATTTTGGTTAAGATGTTTTCTTTGAGGGCAGCACTTGGAGATGTTGGTAATGAGTGTAAATCAGGAATGCGGTGCACACCTCCCGTGAACTTCAGGGCACCCTTTATATTTACATTTTAATAAATTCTTGATAATTAGCAGCATATGCCCAGCTTGTTCTAATTGTGATTTTATTATGACACTCCCTGGAACCTTGTATTTAATTGTTGCTACTGAGCGGTGTTATGTGGACCTCTAAGCACGTTATAAATCAGTTTCAGAGTCTCGAGAACAATAGGAGTAGAAAAAAAAGACATTTCCCAACTGTGTTTTCTTCTAATTACTCACGACTTGTGATCGGTAGCTTGTGGGGACATCTTAATGTTGCCAGAGCACTGCTGTTTTCAATATACTGTCTTAGTAAAGTATTTACTAGCTTTTAGCCATTCGTGTTTGTAAGATTTGGTTACAGAAGTGGCTTGATACATGGATTTTTTTCCCAATGTGTTTTATAGACTTTCAGCTTCTTTTAAATACAGTAATCAGCTGTCCATCAGAAACTTTTTTACCTCAGGCCCGTGTTAGAAGGCCTATTAAAACACAGTCATTTTCTAAGCTGTGTACACAACACGTCATAGCTGCTGACTTCCTGTTTGTTCTTGTCTGGGAGAAACAAGAGTGTGGGGGTAAGAATAGAGTATTTAGGCAAATCACTGCTTGAAGCCCCACTCTCCAGTCTAAGCAATGTTGTCATCCATAGAGTTACTAAGGATGGGGCGGGACTTGATGCCATCACGGCCTGCCTATTTTTAGTAATGCACAGGGCTTGAGTCAGTGATTTGCACTACCTCAAGCCCACATCCAGGAAATTTGACAAAACAAAACACGAATTTCCATAGTATCATAGACAATCCAGGAGGCAACTATTTACTACACACCAATAAAAGAACAAAGCGCTGGTATGTGTTATAACCTATATAAATGTATTATTAAAAATTAAGAACTAGGGGGTAGATCCAGAACTACGTGTGCTGTACGTTTATTCGCGGAGCGTATTTTCGTGCACGTAAGTTCGCTACACTCCCCTCGGCACACCCCTTGCACGGACGTATTTTGTCAAGATACGCTGCTCAAACCCTACCTTAACTTTTTCCAACGTAACCGCTGTCATACGCACGCGTACGTATGGGCTGAACGAATATACGCAGCTAAGCACGCCCATACTGTACACTTTAAATACCACCCCCCGCCTACTTCACCTATTTCATACGTATTTTCGAGTAATGTAAATTTGGCACGCCCACACGTAAGTATTTACGTGACATACGTGAATTGCCCATACGTTCACAATTACGCTACGTGAATGTGCGTATTTCTATGGTGCGCATGCGCAGTGCGTTCTAAACAGCGATTTTACGTCTCCGCCACACGTAAATTCGCATCGACGCGTAGTTCTGGATCAGGCCCTAGGTCTGGATCCAGCCCAATAACTATTAAATGGCCGTTTTCAAGACTATATTTCTAGCGGCTTGGTATTCTTTAGTTCTGATGTACCTATCAGGTATTATCCCTGTAAACGTGTGACCAGTTAATAGGTGAATTACCAGTGGTTGCCTTTTAATAGTTATTGTTCTTCATTTTTATTTCCCCATTGTATTTCTAAGTATTTGTTGTTTTTTCTGGTCCTCTATCGGACCTTATGAGCTTCTAATTGTCTTCTATTGCTTTTTATTTGTTACCTTTTAGGAACTAATTCTTAATTTTTAATAATAAATGTATATAGGTTATAACACACACCAGCGCTTTGTTCTTCTTTTTTCTTTTATTGATTTATACTTGGGAGGTTGACTCTCTCCCTACAGAGCAGCGCTTGTCAGTTATAACACTATTATTTACAGATCAACCCTCTAGTAGCATAGGTTAAATAAAATATTTTTATGTCTGAGCGCCCCCTTGTTTAGGGTATACAAGGTCTATTTTTAGGGTATACAAGGACTATTTTTATTTACTACACACAATAAGCCTGATCCAGATCTACGCTCATGAAACGATCATGTGCATAGCGTATTTACGCCAGCGTACCTCCGATGCACTCCCATTGGTCGTACTTCATTTTGCCTTTTTATGCCGAGCCTAACTTTTCTGAGCGTAACCGCGGACGGCCGTAAGCTCGATGCGTGGTTACGAAGCTTAGCACGCCCATACTGTGCGATTTAAATGCCTCACCTCGCCCTTGGTGCGTATTTATGGATTTCATATGGCAGGCACGCTCCCTCGAGCGCTGTTACGAGGCTGTTACGCTCCAGGGCAATACGCTCAGAATTTCGACCATCGTAAGAACACAGCCAAGCATAGGTCTGGATTAGGCCCAATGGGCCAAATTCTGAACAACGATTCTATTACGTTTCCTAGCGTTGCGTATTTAATACGCACTCCCCTTGGCCCTATGTAGTTTAGCCGTGTTACGCTTTCCAAACCCCACCTTAACTTTTCCAAGCGTAACTCCTGTCGGCCGTAATGGCTGCACATACTTACGCTGCTAAGCACGCCCATACTGTACGACTTAAATGCTTCACCCCGCCTCCGAAGCGTAATTATGGGTGTCATATGGCTGGTACACCCCTTCGTACATAGTTACACTGAAGTTACGTGATGCTTGCGGGGGAGGGGAGAACACAGACCACTTCCCTTCCACATACAGAGTTATGATTCGTGGCCCTATCTAAAAATGTCAAAGCCGTCTTCACCTAGAATAGGCCTGAATCTGGGGGGGGGGGCACATTGAAGTAATCAGGAGTTTGGATCCAGTCAATCGCTATTGATATGTTACTTTTTTTTTTTTGTGAATAATTAAAGAATGATGTCAATTTTTTTTTCTAAAAACCTAAAACATCTATAAGAAGTCTTAATTGACCAGCAAATAACTTAATTTCACAGCTGCCTTGTCCGCGGCTCTCTTTTGTTTGCATACCAGCAAAGCGATCACTTGGAAGCTTAAGATTGTCAATTAGTTAATAGCCGCAGGTGGCTGCCCCCAGCCCTGTTCTCCCTCCGGCCTTTGTAAATCCAGCCTTGTAGGTTTAATCTGCTTACCGACACTGCACACATGTAGAGTGGAGGGTCCTATCGCAGAGTCTTTGGAGCTAGATTTACAAGTGCTCGAAATTTAGCTTTATACCTCGAATGGGTTTGACATCTGGCGGTAACTGTGGAGTTGGATTGGGAATTAGGAGCAATCTCTTACAAGTCAAGGTAAAAAGAAAATTTTACACCCCAGTGGATTTCTATAGGCACAAAGAGAGCCTGGCTGCATTGATGGAGCACTCTATTCGATTGAAGAGACCTTAAAATGTTGGTGGGAAGAGTTGATAAAAGAAACTAATTCTGATTTGCAAGAAAGGTTGCAAGAGACTCTTACCCACCCCCATTACGTCTTCAGAAGTCTTGCAATGGACTCATGGTCTTATTTCTGACAGGTCAACATACATCTCAATGCTTACTGCAATCACTGGACCAGACTGGTAAATTGTATTAATAGCTACGAATAGCTACATAAAGTGTGGTCAAATGATCTCATTGCCAAGAACATTTCCAGTAGACGACAGAAAGATTTTTTGACTACATTTGCTCAGGTTTAAGCAGTATAGAGATGTTTTTCCTTTTTGGGCAGCAGAATTGCCCTGATATAAAGGAGAGGAAAGGTCACATATTGGGGACGTTCCTTATGGTATGCTTACATTTTGTGCCACCTAGGCTCTGGATGTCTTTGGCTGCGTGGTGACCACGGATGTGCAAGAATGGTGGCTACCTAGGGTAAAAGGGGGGTGGGGGCAGAAGTAAGTTAACAGTTAAGAATAGCAGCTTATTTTGGCAAGTTTGTTAGAATTTTGAAAATTCAACACATAATGTGGTCAACAGCTATAGCCACACCCAATAATAACCCCAACCCCTAACCTTATCCCCAACTTTAATACCTATGTGTATTCCTGAATTGTTATACATAGCTTGTGTCCGGTGGTCCACTTCATGTTTTTATCCCATCTGCATCACAAGATGTCCTCTTCTCTGCCTATACGTTCTCAAGGACCCCAGAGTAGAGGTTGAGGATCAAGGAACATGGTGAATGTCGACCAAAAGTCTGTTGACCAGGGGCTGGGGTAGTACTGTGTTGACCATATAGAGGTCTACCTGGTACCCTTGTTAACAAGAATGATGCATATTTAGTGCACCGGCTGACAATGAAATAGTGAAGACTAAGGTGTTGATTCTCGGATTGTTGACCAACATGATAGCGGGTGGTAAGGAGATCGCCCTGATTATTAGGTAGAGTGACCACTACATGATGGGCTGGATCCAGAGGAAACACTTCCGTGCAGAACACTGAATTGTACATTAGGGTTCATTTATTCAGCAGCCAATTAACCTACCAGCAGGAAACAGGAGCACCTGGAGGAAACCCACGCAGATATGCAGAGAATATGCAAACTCCACACAGATGTGGCCTAGTCCGGAAATCGAACTCATGACCTCAGATACTCACTGAGCCCCCGTTACTGTACAATTTAAATGTCAGTATTTAATATACATAGTGATTGGGTTCGCCTCCCGGATGAAGAATGAACTCTGTTCGTAATGCTGCAATGGGCAATTGTGTTCCGTGCGGCGTTTCTTCTTACTGCGCATACTCTGTACATTACTGACATGATCAATTCTGGATACAGTACAACGGGCCGGATCTTGACCTACGAGGTCAGTACGTGCTGCATCATAGCGGGGAGTCCACATTCCTACCCTAACAGTTATGATCAGGTTTGTGGCCTCACGGCTGCATAGGTGATCTTAACGGGGCTTACCCCGCCCCCTAATTAGCATGTGTATCTCCGCATTTACAGCGGAGATACACATGCGTAGTGGGGTGGAAAGCCCGCTTTACGTTACAGCAGTCGTAAGAAGATTTATTATAGGGGAATTACGTACGAGACTTGTACGTATTTCCTCTAGCGGCCGTTCCTTAGGATCTGGCCCAATGTCTGTCTCTTATGTTGGAAATCGTGTACATCGTATAGTGAATGACCAGCTTTAGATACGTTTTATGAAATTGATTTCAGTGTCTGCTGTGTTTTGTTTGGACGGTATTAGTTTATTTATATCACCAGTGAATACCCAAAATCCTATAAATGTGTTGTTTTGCAATGTTTTAAATGATAATAGTTCTCTTTTTTTTCATTTACAATGTTTTATATTTAAAAGGTAATGGAATAAAGATCTGTTAATCCGGGAGCAGCTTCTCCTGAAGCCTATAATCAGTTGTCATTGATGTTGTCTCCTGTTTTTATTGTGAACCTATTGTCCTGCTATCATTTTAATTGTGTTGTGTTTATAATGCAGGCCTCAGAGACCTTATTCCGTATGGGGGTGACCAGAGGGTATGTAAAGCCCATTAGACACGGAGAGGTAAGCGTTATTGCAATTCTGTTTCATACATTTCATATTCCATTGTTGTAAATATAATGAATGAACTTTGTATTGATGCTATATTGAAGTATGCTGGTGACACAGGTCTGGCAATTAAGGTATAGATAGCACTTATCTGTAGGAATCAGGCAGCATTAATGCCTATTTCCCCATCATGGTCTGGCGTTCTCAGAGACAGATCTGAAAACCGCTGTCATTGAGTCCAGAGGCTGAGTATTGGCACAAGGCTCCGCCAGGGAATCTCCCAGGACTTTGGGCAGTGAGGCCTTGGAAGGTGATAGTCTTTGATCACTGGGCTAGAACGCAATCCATTCCATCTATACTTCACAATCCGGGGGGCCAGATTTTCTAAGCTGCAGGTTTGGAAAAGTGCAGATGTCCATAGCAACCAATGAGATTCTAGATCTCATTTCAGTATTACATACTAGAGAATGTCAGCTAGAATATGATTGTTTGCTATATGCAAAATCTACACTTTTCCAAACCAGCAGCTTAGTAAATTTAGCCTCAGATCTCCAGACTTTTATACTGTACAATTGACGCGTTTCAGACAGCTGGGAGCAGAGAGCGTTACTAGGATGGGAATTGTCGGGGCATCATCAGCGCCCACCAGACTCACCATGAAAGCACCTCTCTGCACTTGCATGCACCCCCCCCCTGCACACAGGGTACAGAAAATACCAGCATTACAACCAAAACTGTTCTCCTGAGTCCAGCCTCTCTCCCCTTCTAACTTGTATTCCACATTGCACTTTATCAGCACCTTTAGAATAACTGTCTTCACTGTATAGTATATGGACTATTAACTAGCATCTTCCGTCTAGCACTCAGGACCCAATAGACCTGAACTCCCCCTGTCACTCCCCTCTAAATTACAAAGTGCTGGACGCTTACCTGTCCAGTAGCCTACCCGAAGTTCTCCGCATGGATCTGCGTCCTTGTGCCTTCTGCCACCCACTCACCCTCCTCTGCATGCCTATCTCCGTCCCTCTTGCAGGGATTAGGCATGCATATTTTGAGGAACTCCCCATCGGACGGATCTCCTTGTGCACAGATATTTGTTGCGTGACATATGCACAGGGCATGCACAGCCCGTACCAGACATCCGACTTCTGCAAGCAGCTTGTGGTGTTGGGCGGACATCTAGCTCCGCCGCTCGGAGATGAAATGATATATAATACACTGCATTTTGCCCCATTACTGTATCTCAGTGAGAGCGTTACTGGGTTTTCTACAGATGCACGGCCTTTGATCCTATACACACAGTGTACATAATATTAATGGAAAGCAATAAGCCACCCTCGGCAGGTCATGTGATCTTATCTCGCTGTTTACACATAGTATAATCACCATTGTGGCTGGGCTTCTGACATCGGAGTACATACAGATGGTGCCAAGAGTCAATTATATCAGCCAGGTTGGCACGGCCTCCTATACAGTTTCCTCTTTAACCACAAAGAGAGGATTATGCCGAGCATCGTGAAGACGGCGATATTTGATGGTAGCTGCAGGATTCACATGAAAGAGACAGTGTTTTGTGTTACAAGTACGAGGCCACTTGAGCTGTGCTTTCTGTAGGAGACCTAATTATTGTATCAGACCTGGAAATGATAGTCTTTAATAACCGCATGGGACATTTCAGGAATTTTAAAGACTGGGGATTTTTTTTCTTCCTAAAATTCTTTATTAGCAGAATATAAATATACAGCGAGAGACGGGTTATAGAATCAGTCCATTTGCCCTTAGTTAGAGAAATATAAGGACATCGCCCTGTTAAATAATAAGCAAGTAACAGAATCCATGAGATGGTGGGTGTAAAGCCTGTTAGTCAGATTTAAGCTGGGTACACACTATAGAAAATGTCATCAAATGCTATGGATGTAACGATTTTACCAGTGACTGGAAGTCCCATTGAGCATAGCGATTCACGATTTACTGTCAGATCTGGGATTTTAATCTCCCATAACCCTCTGCTCAAACAATCATGACATCATCGATTTAAATATGGGCGCCCACAAATGGTCTGCATAAGTACCCTGTCATTCCTAAATCTGGACCCGGTCCAAGGTCACAGGGCGTACATGCTTCAGAATTGGAACATCGTTGATCATGAAAATTGGGAACGTTCTAAAATCAAATGAAACCATGCAATGTGCTTTGGTACAATAAATTGATCGAGGGGACGCAAACACTATTACTGTACCAAGCAGTCATTTATCGTCTGATCGGCACGATATTGGCATGAAAATGTTGTTTGTGTACCCAGCTTATGAAGTGGATTTGATAAAGCTTCTGAAAGGAAGCAATACAGGTGTTGCCAATAGCAACTCATCAGATTCTAACGGTCATTCATCAGGTACATTCTACAAAATAATAGCTGGACCAGTTGCTAGTACATTAGAGAAGTTTGTCAATAAATGACAATAGCAAAAGTAAGATGCTTATAGTGGCGATCCCTGAGCCCTAAACTTTCCTAGTGCTAGCTCTGGACTAAGGGCGGGCGTAAGCATAAGATCGTCTGAAAAGCCGATCTGCGCATGCGCCGGGCAGATGTTGGTACGGTCACGCCCGATCCATGAAGTCCGTAGCAGCGTCGTAGGGACGCTGCAGGGGACGTCCCCCAGCGTCCCCACGTTCAGGTTAGTGTAGGTGGGCGGGGGGAGGTAGTTAAATGAGGGTGGGTAACTCTTTGTTCCGCCCTGCCTTCTGATATAGGCAACTGCTGTGGCGTTGTCGGAATGAATCCGAAGAGGACGGCCCACTAACCACGATTACGCTTCTACTAGCGCTCTGTGGACGGCTCTGAGTTCCAATACGTTGATCGAAAGTCTTGACTCCTTCAGAGACCAACGGCCTTGAAGACGTAAATGCAGAGTCACCGCTCCCCAGCCGGAGAGACTGGCATCTGTCGTCAGCAGGATCCAATTTGTCAGCGCAAAAGGACGGCCTACTGACAGGTGGTCCTTGCAAACCCACCAACTCAGGGACACTCTTGTCTCCCTTGTTAGGTGAATACTCTGAGCCAAATTCAGGTGGTTGCCGTCCCACTGGGACAGAATGTTCCATTGGAACTTTCTGGATCGAAACCTCGCAAAAGGAATCGCCTCGAAAGAGGACACCATCTTCCCCAGAAGTCTCATACATAAGAGCGCTGATGGAGCCCTTCTTGACAGAAGGAGATGAACCAGCTTCTGAAGCGATGAAATCTTCTCTGGGGGAAGGAAAATTCTTTGCAGGCTTGTATCGAATACCAGGCCCAAGAATACCATGCGCTGTGATGGAATCAAGCTGGACTTTCTGATATTGATTAGCCATCCATGGGACTGCAGAAACTGTTTTGTCACCTGAAGGTGCTGAAGTAAGATCTGCTCCGAACGAGCCTTCAGGAGTAAGTCGTCGAGATAAGGAATCACGTTTATTCCCATCAACCTTAGACGACCCACCATTACCCCCATTACCTTCGTGAAGATTCTGGGCGCAGTCGCCAGACCGAAGGGTAGTGCTCGAAACTGATAATGGTGATCTTGGATGGCGAACCTCAGAAAAGGTTGACAATGTTCTGCAATTGGAATGTGCAAATAAGCGTCCTGAATGTCTATAGACGCTAAATATTCCCCCGGTTCCATCCCGTTGATAACCGAACGGAGGGACTCCATCTTGAATCTGGACACCAGAAGCCTGGAATTCAGGGACTTCAGATTCAAAATGGGACGAAAGGAACCGTCTGACTTTTTTACCAGAAAAAGATTGGAGTAAAACCCCTCTCCTTTCTGGGAATCGGGAACAGGCACTATCACCTCCTGCCACAGCAATAACTGAATGGCCTGGACGAGGGCCAATCTTTCCTCTACTAAACGAGGTAAACCAGTGGGGAAAAACCTGTGAGGAACTCTTTCCTCGAAAACCGGAACATAACCCTGTTGGATTAGGGTTAGTATCCAAACACTTGCGGTGGAGGCCCTCCAGGCGTCTGCAAACTTCAACAGACGAGCTCCCACCCGCTGCACAGAAATGGGCACAAGACTGTCAGGAACTCTGCTTCTCCGCCGGCTTAGGAGCCTGACGCTTGGAAGCCCAAGCCTGTCGTCCCTTGAAAGACGACTTAGGCTGCCCCTGCTGTCCTTGTTGGCCCCTGGCGTAATTAGACCTGCCCCTAAATGAGGATCTGAAGGAGCCGAATCTAGCACCAGAGAAAGGGCGGCGCTTAGCCTTAGGAGGGTTGACAGGAAGAAAGGTACTTTTTCCACCTGTAGCCTGTGCAATTATTTTGTCTAGCTCAGATCCAAATAACACTAGTCCGTCAAAGGGCAAGGATTCCAAGGCTCTCTTGGAATCAGCATCTGCCTGCCATGACCGAAGCCATAAGATCCTTCTGACTACCACCGACAAGGCAGAAGCCTTAGAGGAAGATGCAACAGCGTCTAATGCTGCATCCGTAATAAAACCTGCCGCTTCTTTAAGATGTTCCCCCAACAGTGTGAGTTCTTCCTCACCCTGTCCTTAGCTCTCCCTCCCCTGCAGCCTGACCCTAACCTTCCTTCTCCCACACCCTGACCCTTACTTTCCCTTCCCTGCAGCCTGACCCTGGAGGGGTTACTCACCTTTCCTTGCAGTCCTGCGGTAGTGACGGCGGCATTTCTGAAAGAGAATGGATGAAGTGTGCCGATCGGCATACTCACCCATTCTGAAAAAAAAAAAAATGATAAAGTGGGCGGTATTCTAAATAGGGACACCCGAAAAGGAACTGTTCTAAGCGGGGAATGCAGCCGCTCTCTCCGCCTACCCCCTGCCCTCCCTCCCCCCCTCCCACTTCTAACTAAAAACTCCCCTATGCCGCCTCCTTCTAACTAAACTACTCCGTGCGGTCTTTAAAGACTAACTGGTACGTAGATTGCGTAAATGACCTGCTATACATGCGTATTAGGCCATTTCGGGAGATTCCTCACTTAAGAAGCCGGAGATTCTTAAGCGTGAATCAGGTCCCATGTCTCTAACAGGTAGCTGGGGTTTGGGGTCTAGTTCTCTATCACTGTTTGGCAACATGACCTGTCCACCAGTGTGCTGCCATGGTTACCGCACTTACCAGTTACTGTTGTCCATAGTAAGCAAAAGAAGGTAGCAGATCCGTATGAAGGTTTATAGGCATGGGGGCTCCTCCTATGACCACAGAACCCTTGGTTACCCAGTGCCCTCTGACATGACCCAGTCATTATTGAGCACTGTGCCTTTTGACTTCACCATTTGCAATGACACAACTGGGGACAAGCAACTTAGCCATTCAAAAAAATGATGGATGTTCCCTATCACAGCCTGTCCATGGGGTCGGATCCACAACAACGTCCGTCTTGCAAATTATGTCCGTCGGCTGCTGATATTAGTTACTGCGAATGCGTAGTAACTATTTTACGTCATCTACGTATTGTTTTGTTACGTAGATTGCGTATATGCAGTCTTTAAAGAATTACATGTCCAGATTTACGCCCGCCAGCGGGGAGTGCACGCCGATGGCGGCCGTAAGGCGCCTGTAGGTCTGGATCAGGCCCCATGTCTCTATCGTGATGGGACCAAGAGTAATGACATTGTATTATAGGGAGATTTATTTAGTACTCTGTATAATGACAACAGCTTCTAAAAGCATTAGCCGTTTTATGCCTCTACCGCTAACTGCACAACACGCTCCACACAACAGGTTCTGCTGTTAGAAAAATAATGTCACTCTGTGTAGCCTAATATTTATAAATATGTCTGCCCAGAGCATCTAGTCATATTTTGGACCTTGGACAATGTTTCTCTCTTTGTTTTTATTGCTAGGGAACTCTTTATTGAGATGCAATTTTACATGTCGGCGAGATTGTATTATATATTGCGTCTATACAGCATTATGAAATATGAAAAGCCTTTACCTCATTACTTGTGATAATCGGCTCCTTTGGCACATGCATAAAATTCCCTTTTCCCTGTCCGCACCTTCCTCAGACATTTGCTTATTTACCCAGCGACATAGAAACTAGAAATAGATTCCTTTCCCACGTTTAAGGCAGATGGAGAAGAACTTTACTTTTCAATCTTTAAAATTCCCAATATAATTCACGTGTTCTTGTTAGACATTTTCCCAGCCATCACTGCATAGAAAAACTGGCCCCTTCTGTGAGTGTGGACATCTTTTTCCCCTGTAGTAAAATAGATGTCAACCTAAAGCAGCACATTTTGTGTGATATATAAAAAGGAACCAAATACAGAGCTGGAAGCAGATTCCAGAATCTTCCTGAACTTTTCTGCGCTGTTTTGCTTGTTTTTGTTTTTCTTTGGTGTACTTATGTTTTTTTTTGTTTTTTTTTTTGGTGCACTTTTTAATTGCTTTTTTGGTACACTTATTGGTTTGTTTTGGTGCATTTTTTTGTTTGTTTTGTTTATTGGTGTTTTTAAATGCACATTTTATTTGCTATTTCTGTGCATTTTTTTTTTGTTTGCCATACTTATTTGTTTGCTTTTTTAAATTTTTGCTGCTCTTTTTTTTTTTGGTTCACTCTCTGTTTGTATCTTTTGGTTTTTTTTTGGGTTACATCAGGAGTCATGTGACATTGGGCTAGATCCAGAACTATGGGTGATGGCCCACTTATGCACGCTAGGGGGCTAAATGGACCGGAGGGTGCATGCAAACGTAAAACTAACGCTCCTACCATCGTACGGAACTTTGTACTTTTGGGCTGTGTTTCCCTTCGCCTGTCAAGGTGTGTGAAGCATGTAAATGGTACTGTGTTTCCCCCACTTACGAGCGGATAAGTGGTCGGAAGGATCACTGACCTGCAAGTGTGACTTAAGGCTGCGTAAGTTACACTTATTACGAACCAGAGAGGGTTCGAATGGACATAGTCTCGGTCCAGTCCATTGCTGTTACCGCAGTCATTTGAAACTCCAAGGGGGAATTGTGTTAAGGTACACAATCTCACAGTTCGCGGAGTGCAGATACACTGTATCCAGGTACACAATACTACAGTACACAATATTCAGGTACAATGGTTTTACCCGGTTAGAGTACCAGAGTGACCTGAGACAAGAAGAGAGATGAAACGGGTTACTCACCAGTATGCAGAGCCTGCGTCCGTCTGAGTGTTCGCTAGAGCCCCTAATGGTGGGGATAGACTGGAGCTGGTAAGACTTCTTCAGGATACACACCTTAGAGGGCACCCGGGAGAGGAAATGGGACCAAGCGGGAATGGAGAAAGGCAGAAGGCAAGTAGGTGTAGTAGTACAGAAGAGACTGTACTAAACAGACAACAGTAAACACCAAACAGACTAACTTCAAGACAATACTGGACAGACAAACTAACTGACAAGGAGATCCACACGTCACACACACACCAGCAAAAAACCCACAAGGGGATACAC
>WWET01000365.1:133983-146982 GCA_011038615.1 Limnodynastes dumerilii
GGGGATTGATAATGTCACTGCTGCTGGATTCATGACTTAATATGAGGTGATCTGAGTTCATCCAGATGTGTGACATTGTTACATTTGTAAATCCAGTGTCTGGTGGAAGATGTATCCGCTAGTAAAATGTGTCTCACATGAAGCTAGTTCCCTTCTTTGTCTGGGATAGTAACCTGTTCTTCTAGAATCAACTTCCATCTTGTCAGGTTTTCAATATAGTTAGGAGCTGTTCTCTAATTAACACCTGGAGAACTGGAGACATTACTGTGTGGCATGATCATGTGACCTGGAGACATTACTGTGTGGCATGATCATGGGAATTGAGGATATTACTCAAATAAATAAATTATAATTACTGTGTAGCACAGTGTTGGCTAACCTGTGACACTCCAGGTGTTGTGAAACTACGAGTCCCAGCATGCCTTTCTGCAAAAGCATAGCAAATACCTGACAAAGCATGATGGGAATTGTAGTTTGACAACACCTGGAGTGTCACAGGTTAGCCATCACTGGTGTAGCATATTCATGACTTGGAGACATTACTGTGTGATATCATTATGTGATCAGAAGACATTACTGTGTTACATAATAATGTGACATTAGGACATTACTGAGTGATATACTTATGTGAGCAGGAGACATTAATCTGTGACATAATAATGTGATATTACTGTGTGACATAATGTGACTTTGAGACATTACTGTGTGAGTTAATTATTTGAGCAAGAGACATTACTGTGTGATATACTCATGTGACCTGTTGACATTACTGTGTGACATAATTATGTTACCTGGAGACATTACTCTGTGACATAATAAGGTGACATGGAGACATTACTGTGTGATATACTTATGTGAACTTTAGACATTACTGTGTGACATAATAATATTACCTGGAGACATTACTGTGTTACATAATCATGTCACCTGGAGACATTACTGTGTGATATAATCATGTGACCTGGGGATGTTACTTTGTGACATAATAATGTGAACTGGAGACATCACTGTGTGACATAATTATGTTACCTGGGGACAGTACTATGTGGCATAATCATGTCACTTGGGGATATTACTTTGTGACATAATCATGTGACCTGTTAACATTACTGTGTGACATAATTATGTTACCTGGAGACATTACTGTGTGACATAATTATGTTACCTGGAGACATTACTGTGTGACATAATTATGTTACCTGGAGACATTATTGTGTGACATAATTATGTTACCTGGAGACATTACTGTGTGACATAATAATGTGATATTGAGACATTACTGTATTATATAATTATGTGAGCAGGAGACATTACTGTATTATATAATTATGTGAGCAGGAGACATTACTGTGTGACATAATCATGTGACATGGAGACATTACTGTGTGACATAATAATGTGATATTGAGACATTACTGTATTATATAATTAGGTGAGCAGGAGACATTACTGTGTGACATAATTACTGTGTGACATAATAATGTGACATGGAGACATTACTGTATGATATAATTATTTGAGCAAGAGACATTACTCTGTGACATCATAATGTGAAATGGAGACATTACTGTTTGATAGAATTATGTGAACTGGAGACATTACTGTAAACAAATTAGCTGCGCTGAGGAAATCTACAACTACAAGAGATTCAGAGAGCATAAATTTATTAGACAAAAATTCTATTAAACTAAAAATATCAGATAAAAAAGAACAACGGCAGTACCTCAAATTCATAGAAATAAATACTAAGTGAGATCAAAACAGCGTAGTACAGAGATAAACACCTTGCAAAGACCAGCATATATTCACTGAAAATACGGGAGATAAAGTGGATATTAGTAATATATGAGATGTTACTCAATAATAGCAATTCCACAGTATTATGTCTGAAAAAATAGTTCAATGAAATGGTTGACATCTAATCTATCTTTTTTTGTTCCTTAACATCTAATCTACCTTTTTTTGTTGACCGCTTTTTACAGTCACACGTAGTCTCGCAGAGATCTTACATCAGGGATACAGTGCATTTGATCACCAAACTTGGGAACCCCATTATCTTTTCTTAACCCTGGATGTTTCCGCTCTCTATACTAATATCCCTCATATTGACAGCACCAGGGTTATTGATAGGTACTATTGAGTAACATCTCATATATTTGTATATATAATTGTAGATTTCCTCACCGCAGCTAATTTGTTTGCTGGTTTTTCTTTTTGTGGTATTGCACATAACTTCATAGATTGCGCTTTATAGGTCATCTACTAGTATTTTATTTTATTTATTTATCCATTTATTGATCTGTTGTTTATTGCATATTAATAAGACAGTCACTTGAACAATAGCATATACTTTCCCCTCAGCTGGCGCACAATAATCTTTTTTTCTTGGAGACATGAATGTGTTACATAATCATGTGACCTGGCGATATAACTTTGTGACATAATCATGTGAAATAGAGACATCACATTGTGACATAATTATGTTACCTGGGGACAGTACTATGTGGCATAATTATGTGAGCAGGAGACATTACTGTGTGACATAATGAGGTTAACTCAGGATATTACTATGTGACATAAACATGTGATCTGGGGACATTACTGTGTGACTTAAACATGTGATTTGGGACATTACAGGTGTAACTTAATCATGCGAACTGGGAATATTACTGTGGGAAATATGAGAAACATATTAGGTGACTACATTTGTGATTTAGCAATGCTAATAGAAATTATAAACCCCCCAAAAAGTACACTTACTTTACTTACCAGTAGCTGATCTTTGTATAGGTGCATTTTATAACTATGGAAAACCTAAACCCTCCCAAATCATGTTTTAGGGTGGGTCTCCTATGCAGAGTGCTAGGAAACACCTCTATCATTTCAGGTTTTGTTATTTTGTGGATGGATAGGTATTCATGTGGATCATTTTGAATGTTGTTTAATGTCTTTTATGCTTATTTTAAACTTATTTTGCATTTATAAGAAATAAATAAATGTCTTATTACCGTGTGATCCTATGGGCACTCCCTAAACCATTTCCAGACAGTTTCAATAGACCTTTATTTTAAAGGAATTCACCTAAAAGGATTTGGAACAGCTAAACAAACACAGGAATTCCTGCACTGAAATGTATTTAGTACGATATTGTGGGGTTTGAATGATCAAATCCTGTAACAACATTTACACCTTTGTCTTAGTGAAACATTACAGTATATTTTGGAGTTTATTTTAGTTTTGGAATATATATATATTTTATATGTCACTCTGACATTGTGAGCACAGCAGAGGCGGAACTACCATTGGTGCAGCAGGTGCAGTGGCACCAGGGCCAATGGTGATACAAGGGCCCACAGCCGTCATCACTGAAGCTGAAGCTCCCCACCGGGTTACCTGGGATATCATCAGAGCCACAGCATATTTTTTGCACCAGGGCCCACAACTCGTTAGCTCCGCTTCTGGAGCACAGTGTGGGTTCCGTGAAAACGAAGTGATCAATATAACGTGGCCTGCTCTCCCGGCGTGCAGGATAGCTTGAGGAGTCTCTTAGACGTTCCTGGAGATTAGGTCGCTCTTTCACTATTAGGTGAGGTCGGAAATGAATGATTCTTATTTTGCAATCGAGTCCCGCTGTCTCACTGAGCAGGGTTGTGGCCACAGCGTTGTGAAGCAGGGGGTGGGGTTTGATGATGCATTACATGGGTAGTAGTTGCCGGTTCGGCGATTGCTTTTTTGTCAGCACTATTGCCGACGACTAATTAGCGTGCGGGTAAGGACAGACATAGGGTTAGGCTGCTGGTTAGGTTTAGGGTTAGGCTGCTGGTTAGGTTTAGGGTTAGGCTGCTGGTTAGGTTTAGGGTTAGGCTGCTGGTTAGGTTTAGGGTTAGGCTGCTGGTTAGGTTTAGGGTTAGGCTGCTGGTTAGGTTTAGGGTTAGGCTGCTGGTTAGGTTTAGGGTTAGGCTGCTGGTTAGGTTTAGGGTTAGGCTACTGGTTAGGTTTAGGATTAGGCTTCTGGTTAGGTTTAGGGTTAGGCTGCTGGTTAGGTTTAGGGTTAGGCTGCTGGTTAGGTTTAGGGTTAGGCTACTGGTTAGGTTTAGGGTTAGGCTGTTGGTTAGGTTTAGGGTTAGGCTGCTGGTTAGGTTTAGGGTTAGGCTGCTGGTTAGGTTTAGGGTTAGTCTGCTGGTTAGGTTTAGGGTTAGGCTGCTGGTTAGGTTTAGGGCTAGGTTGCTGGTTAGGGACATATGGTTTGCCGATACAATGTTTTGCAGCAGACCTTTGTACAGCAGCTGAATGACAACTGCCAGCAATTGTCGGAGTCTCCATTTTAGAAAGCGACTCCAGGAGTCGGGAATATACAGTATCTGCAGCGACAGGTAAGTGTTTTCACCCAATCCTAACCTTAACCCTTTCCTTCCTCCGTTTCTCACATCCTGACCCTCCATTCGCACAGCCTAACACTAACCCCAATCTTATCCCCTTGTAGCCTGTCGCGATTGGGAGTGAGTTAAATAGGTATCTGTTCCCAGTAGCAGTCTTCTGATGTTTCTGGCAGTGATGCAGCCACCATTCAGCTCATGGCTGTATCATTGTCGGAATACGGCTGGTAACCGCATCCCGGTTAGGTTTAGGCTGCTGGTTGGGTTCACATTTAGGTTGCGGGTTAGGGTTAAGTTGTTGATAATATTGGAATACACGCCGGTCGCGGGAATGATGCTGTTTTATTGAACACAGCAGAATAATTGTTGCAGTCGCCATTTTATTGCCAGGATGTTATCTATGGAAAATGAGATCTTCGGAGCGGCGAATCACACCCTGTCCAATGTATCTCCCCTCCGGGATCTCCGGTAAGTATGTATTCATGTTACCTGCCCAGGAAATTGCTGTGGATTGTATTCCTCATTCGTTGTATTCTCTCTAACCGGAGATGTCTTACACTGTCTCTGCTCCCATCCTGCCCTTAGCCCTGTCACACGTTTCTGGCCTTGTAACACATTATTTCCTGCAGCAATCTGCATTTCCCTCCACAACACCCGATACTTCCTTCTCCTTCCATTGTTCCCTATGTAATCTCTATGACAGTGAGGTCGCTGCCTGCAGCAGTGCAAGTTTAACTTTCCCCCCCAGTGTTTCTCTGCTTCTCAGCTATCTGTGTCAGGTTCACACACTATCTGTCAGCTCTCTTACACTCACATTACTGGTTTAGGAGACAGATGGAGATGATATGGATGGGTTTAGTCTGATGCTGATTGGTGACCAATGGCTGCATATGCCAATCACAGAACCACCGTCCGATGCATGCACCACACACCAATGTTTAAGCCATAAAATAGTCAATTCATTAATTTTTTATAACTGTGTATGTCAGGGCTCAACAAATGTGTTTATTGATTGTATATAGATATATTTGAACAAGATACAGCCAGCTGAATCATTGACCCATTCCCAATGGGAAAAGTGGCAGACAGACTGTGGCGGTCTGAGATTAGGGATAGGGCTCAGACTGCAACGGAGGTGAGGTTAGGGCTTAAGAAGGAAGGGATAGGCTCCCGGGACAGGCAGGGTTAGAGTTGGGGCTGAAAAAGTGGAAGGTTAGGGTTAGGCTCTGGGACAGGGAGGTTTAGAATTAGGGCTGAAGAAGTGGAAGGTTAGGGTTAGGCTCTGGGACAGGGAGGGCTAGGGGAGGGTTAAGGTTAGAGGGCCATTTTTAGAGAACTGTTTTCACGGGGAGTTCCATTCGTATTTTTAGGATCGGATTAACTGCGCATGTGTAGTAACTTTATTTACGTAAGTGACATGGAATATACGCTGGTAAGTGCTTTAGACACGGGCATGTGAATCGCACTTGGGTACATACGTGCGGATGGGCGGAGTAGAAATCCGTACTTCCAAATTTACATAAAAGTGGGTGGGGGGAGGCATTTAAATGAATGCGTGGAGGCGTGGTTATAAAGAATCGCACGGACGGAGCACATATACGCACGTAAGTACACACATATAGAACAAAGAGGTCTAGGGACTCGTAAGTCACTGACAGCAGGTCCGGGAGAGGGGAGTGTCAGGATTGCTGGTGTGCGTTTCCTTGCTCCAGTCGTGCGTATAATTGCGTACATAAAAAACGGATCTCTGAATACAGCCCTATGCACCAAATCCATAGGTCCGTACGTTAGGCCACTTGCGCATGCGATGTGTGCCTGCTTTGACTGGAGGGCGCCCTCCATATGTTCCTATCATACTATCTGTATGGTAGTTGTTGCGCCTGATGGGGGGGGGTGGGTCTTCCCCCTTCCCCCGCACAAATTACGAAAGATGGGCGGGGGAGATGGAAATTGTACAGTAGGAGCTGGGTTTAGGGGATACGCATGGATCACACATCTACAGTATCTATCCAGTTCATAGTTCATTGCTGCTCTCCTTGGTGATCCGGTGCCAGGATTTGCCAAGCCTTGTTATATGTCTCTCTTTAACAGGGAAAAACTTTTATGTTTAAAAAAACAAACAAAAAACAAATAACATAAAACAAAACAAACACAAAGGAATAGTAAACAAGGTAAAATAAATATATTTAATACATAATGAAAACTAGAAAACCTAATTATAATTTATGCTAGACTTTCCCCAACTTAAACAGATGAACTATGCTATCTTATGAATGTTCAGCAGTGTGCATGGGGTAGATCCAGCTCTAAGTGCTTGTAACGCTTCGTGGCGTAGCGTGTTTACGCTGGCGTAATTTCTATGCACACCCCTCGCTCATACGTACTTTGACGCTTGCCATACGTTTTACGCTTGCCAAACCCTACCTTAACTTTTTAAAGCTTAAGTACTGACGTACGTCATGGCTTCACGTACGTAATGGCCTAACCCGACCCATACTGTACGATTTAAATGCCTCATCCCGCCTCAAGCGTAATTACGGGTGTTGTATGAATGTCATGCCCCTTCGTTCGTAGTTACGCAGTTGATACGTGGCCGTTTCGTACGTTTAGAGTTACGTGGCGTAACATCTGCCGTGCGTATGCACAGTAAATACTAATAGGCGATTTTACTTCAGCGGCTAGCGTGAAATCACTCGCGTATGTGGTTTAGGATCTGGCCCAATGTCCCTGTCTACAGGACAATCACTGTTTCCGGTACCTGTGTATCGGGTCTATACTATGCTCTGCTCCAGTGCTGATGTCTGCCTGCATATATAAGGTTTAAGCAGTAGTTGAGCCTGTCTGAGATCAGTGTCACATAAGTAAATAACCTGACAGGAGAGGATCAGGGAGATGTCTGTGAGCTGGAGGATTGTGAGTGATTCCAAGGATAACAGAGACTTGTTAACGTGTCATGCCATCCAAACACTGGATGAGACTGCGTTTTGTTCAGTGTCAGGGACAGGTGACATCCGTCAAGGCATCACACGAGTTGATGTGAAACCGGATTCCTGCGGGTTTCGTGCCCCCCCCCCCCCGCCTCCACGGGTTTCGGGCCCCCCCCCCCCTCTCTGCCTCCGAAAATCTCTGCCCTGACACCACAGACAGATCCGTTTTCATCCGTCAGTTGTCCTCTTTCTACTCTCAGCTACCTGGCTTGTGGAGCTAGAATGGGAAACGCCAGTCTCCGAGGGGCTCGTATTTATCCTGACAGAGATGAGAAAAGGATGGCCAGGAGCACGGAGATCCCATTACACCCCGTCCACTTTGTTCATCGTATTATATAACAAAGCGTTTCCCCCTCTCCCAGGCACAGCTTCATGTAATCGGATTACACGTTCATTATCAGAGCTTGTCACATCGGGGCCGATCCAGAGGCGGAACGCTGCGCATGTTGCGTATGTCGGGCTGTACCGGAACGCTGCGCATGTTTGCGGCATATATTACGTTTCAGCACTCTAAATGTATGGAATTGGTTTCTGGACTTTCAGAGTTCCGTAGATCAGGGTGTGACAGCGCTCCATACGCGCAAGGATACGCAATATGGGCGGGGGAGGCGTTTACATTGAACAGTATGGGCGGGGGAGGCGTTTACATTGAACAGTATGGGCGGGGGAGGCGTTTACATTGAACAGTGAGACTCCTTGTGTTTGGACATTAGAGACTCCTTGTGTTTGGACATTAGAGACTCCTTGTGTTTGGACATTAGAGACTCCTTGTGTTTGGACATTAGAGACTCCTTGTGTTTGGACATTAGAGACTCCTTGTGTTTGGACATTAGAGACTCCTTGTGTTTGGACATTAGAGACTCCTTGTGTTTGGACATTAGAGACTCCTTGTGTTTGGACATTAGAGACTCCTTGTGTTTGGACATTAGAGACTCCTTGTGTTTGGACATTAGAGACTCCTTGTGTTTGGACATTAGAGACTCCTTGTGTTTGGACATTAGAGACTCCTTGTGTTTGGACATTAGAGACTCCTTGTGTTTGGACATTAGAGACTCCTTGTGTTTGGACATTAGAGACTCCTTGTGTTTGGACATTAGAGACTCCTTGTGTTTGGACATTAGAGACTCCTTGTGTTTGGACATTAGAGACTCCTTGTGTTTGGACATTAGAGACTCCTTGTGTTTGGACATTAGAGACTCCTTGTGTTTGGACATTAGAGACTCCTTGTGTTTGGACATTAGAGACTCCTTGTGTTTGGACATTAGAGACTCCTTGTGTTTGGACATTAGAGACTCCTTGTGTTTGGACATTAGAGACTCCTTGTGTTTGGACATTAGAGACTCCTTGTGTTTGGACATTAGAGACTCCTTGTGTTTGGACATTAGAGACTCCTTGTGTTTGGACATTAGAGACTCCTTGTGTTTGGACATTAGAGACTCCTTGTGTTTGGACATTAGAGACTCCTTGTGTTTGGACATTAGAGACTCCTTGTGTTTGGACATTAGAGACTCCTTGTGTTTGGACATTAGAGACTCCTTGTGTTTGGACATTAGAGACTCCTTGTGTTTGGACATTAGAGACTCCTTGTGTTTGGACATTAGAGACTCCTTGTGTTTGGACATTAGAGACTCCTTGTGTTTGGACATTAGAGACTCCTTGTGTTTGGACATTAGAGACTCCTTGTGTTTGGACATTAGAGACTCCTTGTGTTTGGACATTAGAGACTCCTTGTGTTTGGACATTAGAGACTCCTTGTGTTTGGACATTAGAGACTCCTTGTGTTTGGACATTAGAGACTCCTTGTGTTTGGACATTAGAGACTCCTTGTGTTTGGACATTAGAGACTCCTTGTGTTTGGACATTAGAGACTCCTTGTGTTTGGACATTAGAGACTCCTTGTGTTTGGACATTAGAGACTCCTTGTGTTTGGACATTAGAGACTCCTTGTGTTTGGACATTAGAGACTCCTTGTGTTTGGACATTAGAGACTCCTTGTGTTTGGACATTAGAGACTCCTTGTGTTTGGACATTAGAGACTCCTTGTGTTTGGACATTAGAGACTCCTTGTGTTTGGACATTAGAGACTCCTTGTGTTTGGACATTAGAGACTCCTTGTGTTTGGACATTAGAGACTCCTTGTGTTTGGACATTAGAGACTCCTTGTGTTTGGACATTAGAGACTCCTTGTGTTTGGACATTAGAGACTCCTTGTGTTTGGACATTAGAGACTCCTTGTGTTTGGACATTAGAGACTCCTTGTGTTTGGACATTAGAGACTCCTTGTGTTTGGACATTAGAGACTCCTTGTGTTTGGACATTAGAGACTCCTTGTGTTTGGACATTAGAGACTCCTTGTGTTTGGACATTAGAGACTCCTTGTGTTTGGACATTAGAGACTCCTTGTGTTTGGACATTAGAGACTCCTTGTGTTTGGACATTAGAGACTCCTTGTGTTTGGACATTAGAGACTCCTTGTGTTTGGACATTAGAGACTCCTTGTGTTTGGACATTAGAGACTCCTTGTGTTTGGACATTAGAGACTCCTTGTGTTTGGACATTAGAGACTCCTTGTGTTTGGACATTAGAGACTCCTTGTGTTTGGACATTAGAGACTCCTTGTGTTTGGACATTAGAGACTCCTTGCGTTTGGACATTAGAGACTCCTTGCGTTTGGACATTAGAGACTCCTTGTGTTTGGACATTAGAGACTCCTTGCGTTTGGACATTAGAGACTCCTTGCGTTTGGACATTAGAGAATCCTTGCGTGCGGACATAAGAGGCTCTTTGCGTGCAGACATTAGAGAATCCTTGTGTGCGGACATTAGAGAATCCTTGTGTGAGGACATAAGAAACGGCGTGTGTGCGTGCATTAGAAACTCCTTGCGTGCGAAAAAAATGACTCTTAAGTCAGGACAAAGCCATCGTAGCATATAGAAAATAGAGGCTGGATACAGAGCATTAAAGCATCTCTGCTCAATGCAAACATGCATAGGATGGCACACTATAAAAAGTATCCAGACCACTAATAAACCACATATGGGTTACTTGAGGGGTATATTTGGAGTTTGGACATGGCATTGATGGCATCTATTGCCTGCACAGCATTTACTTGGCAGACTTGCAGCATCTTCAGTGATTGGCGCTCACCGCCCTGCTTTGAATGAGAGAATGAGCCGCTGATTTCAGGCCTGTTTTCCTTTCTTTCTGAGGTGGTTCAGCACCTTTGCACAATCCTTCATTACAAACTAGCCCCATATTCGGTGTGGCCTGTGCGTAAAGCTTAAGGGAGGGTCCAGGGTACAGAAGTGCCTTGCAGGAGGAGAGTGTACGGAATATAGAATCACGCAAATTTGCTTCCACTGTGGAGACATACAAGTCCTGTGCTTAATGAATTCTGAATCCGATTCATAACGTGTAGCCTGCTGATTATTATTTCAATTACAGACATTGGGGTAGATCCCGACCTAAGTTGTTTGTTGGCGTAGCGTATTTACGCTATCGTAAGTACTAGGCCCTCCCCTCGCTCGTATGTAATTTACTCGATTTACGTTTGCCAAAACGTAACATCTGTCGCGCGCATATGCAGTACATTCAAATTGGTGATTTTACGTCAGCGGTTAGCGTAAATGCGCTAGCGTGCATAGCTCAGGAACGGACCCATTTCATTTTGTAAATTATATTTTCCTGGCTCTATGGAAAGTAAAAAATTTCAAGGCATTTTTTCATGATCCATAATTTTATTTTTATTTTCATTTTTTTCACAATATCAGCGTAATCTAAGCAGGACAGCTGAATCCAGGATGAATCATACACGTTTCCTGTTCTTTGTTCTGTCCTGACATTATCTCTGCCACACGACAAAACGAGCGTTTCTGAATGGCTGGAAAACTTGGCCCGGTAAAGAAGAAGCACAGTCTGTGTTTTTTTTTTTTTTACAGGAAAGCTCCGAAAGAATTCACAGGAACCAGATCCGAAATATAATGAAGCACAACCTCTTCAGTTATTAAGCGTCTCCTTCTGGCGGATGAGAGATGACGAGTGTAACTTTAATTATGTCGCTGAAATATTTCTTGGTGACAGCTCGGCTTTGGAGACCTGTTTTCTGGGTCCCAGTGGTGCAATTGCATCATTATTGTGGTATTTTCTCCCTCTAATACAAAAACGTACATTAATAATGAGGAAAACACAGGAAAAGGACCTGGCAAGGAGCCAGTGTGGTCACTAAGGTCCGAGAGCATCTTCCGCTATTAATGGCTGTCTGCAAACTAAGCAGAAAGAGGGCACTTTAAGCACTAAACAACCATAGCAGGAAACGTATAAGCGACTGTCCCAACAGAGCGTATTTCCTGATTCCCAGCTGTCCTGATCTATCGACTTCAGTTTAGCCCAGCTCAGCTGAATGTAGACAGTGGGCCTCGTGGCCGTCGCCAGAAACCACTGGGCCCGGGACACAGCCACGGAGACCCGCATCCAGTGTGACGACATCGATGACATCACATAGGGGCGGGGCAAACACCTGCTTTAACAGTGGGCTGGTGAGCAGGGAACATATGCCCACTAATGAACAACTCTGAGCAGCAAGCATTGGTGGCAAGATACCGCTGATACCTGCTGCGGCAGAGCTAGGTAAGTGTCGGCGGGCCCCCATCAGCTCCAGGTCCTGGACAATAGGCTATCATTCCCCTGATGGCGGCTCTAATGGGCCTCACGTATAATAGTGCGGTACTGGCAGGGCCGCCACCAGGGAAGCACTGCAGAGACTTTTTGTCCTGGGCCCGGAGAGTGGTGGAAGGGAAGGGCCTGGTGCCAATATTCACCTCAGGTCTCCAGGTATTGGCGGATACCTACTGCTGGAGAGCTGTACCGGGCTGCACAACAGCGGGCCGATGCCCAGGGAGGACTCCTCATACAAACCTTCCCTGTGCATCGACCGTCTGTCAATCTCTCTTGCAGGTCTGTCACATAGAGGGAGGAGCCCTGTGTATGGGACACATTATGAATGCTGGATGGGTTCATGTTAGCTGAACATCACACACTGACTGTATACACTGTGTGCACATTTTTACCCGCAGAAGTATGCAGAATACATGGCACAGTAGACAGTGCATCGGGTCTAGGGTTTGCCCCAGTAAATGCCTTAAGGGAAGAGGCTTATTTAGACCTGGTTTGCTCCTTTTGAAATATGTCTAATTACACTGTTTATCTGCTTTCTAAACCTTTCTGAAGTACAAAGAAGATGGCTGTCAGACACAGATATTTGTCAGTCTGCTATATGGGAACTTAGCTCTTCAGTGTTCTGCTCACTATGGGCTGCATCCAGAACAGAGTAACAGCCGCAACCCAAATGCATCGCGGTAAAATCGCATCTCTGGATGTGGGCCCATATCTTGTGCCGAGTGACTGTGGTTGCCACGGTAATTCAGAATCATGATAGTGGTCTGCATAGTAATTACGTAATTAAGTAATTATGAATACGCTATGCCAAAGAACGTAAAAACAACTTCGGTCTGGATTGACCCCAATGGGGTAGATCCAGAACAACGTTTGCCGTACGTTTATTCGCGGAGCGTATTTTCGTGCGCGTAAATTCGTTACACTCCCCTCGGCACACCCCTTGGCCGGCGCGATTTTGTTGT
>WWET01000365.1:147173-167770 GCA_011038615.1 Limnodynastes dumerilii
AGTAACGTCAAATTGGCACGCCCACACGTAAGTATTTACGTGACACATACGTGAATGGCCCATACGTTCACAATTACGCTACGTTAATGTGCGTATTTTGTATGGTGCGCATGCGCAGTGCGTACAAAACAGCGAATTTACGTCTCAGGCATGCGTAAATTCGCTCTGACGCATAGTTCTGGATCAGGCCCAATGTCTGTAACTGGAATAATAATTAGCTGGCTACACGTTATGAATCGGATTCAGAATTCATTATGCATTAGGGTCAGGCTGTGGTAGATGGAGGGTTAGGGTCAGGCTGTGGTAGATGGAGGGTTAGGGTCAGGCTGCGGGAGATGGGGGGTTAGGGTCAGGCAGCATGGGAGGGAGGGATAGGGTCAGGCTGCCAGGAAAGGAGGGTTAGGGTAGTTAGAGGGGAGGCAGCATGGGAGGGAGGGTTAGGGTCAGGCTGCCAGGAAAGGAGGGTTAGGGTTAGAATTAGGGAAGGGACTATTTTTACTTACCATTTAGCTGAACGGAGCTTTCGGAGCTCTGGCTGGGAGAAGTCTAATTTTAAAAAAATCAGACTTTCTAAGCGGGGACCCATGCCCGTTTAATCGTTTGGAATGATTATTGGGTTAAAAAAGTGTAGTGTGTGCCCAGCTTAGGTCCAGGGGGCTGACCTTCTGCGACCTTGGGTTACGATGTGACATTTCAAATGCGGTGTCTGGAGGGAAGGCGCATACTCAGTTCCGTATGACCGGAGATGCGCCCGTCGGTGCTGGTCCTGCCTCCGCCCACCAAAAGTGCACAAGGCCTGGGGGGGGGGGATTTAAATTTTACAGTGTGGGCTTGGTTTAAGACTTGCGCGCAGATCAGGGGTCATACAGACCCTCATCTGCATATCAGGTTTTAGGCTGCCTTATGGCGGTGTATCTGCCCTCAAGTCCATACACAAGAGAGGGAAGTGACAGAGGGAGTTCACTCCCCTCCTCCGTGCTGACTTTCAGACTGGTCTGGTCTGGATCCGGTCCATTGTTTGCAATTATTTAGTGACCTTTACAATCCAAGAGACACTCGTAATATTCAGAGCCTCCATTTACAGCCAGCATTACAGTGTACAATCCTGCACTTGCGCAGTGTATGAGGCCACGTAGCGGCATTGCGCTTAGCTGCTGTGGGCCTGTATGCTAGTGGCTTGCAATCCAAAGGCACCGCTGTGTGAACCTCGAGCTCAGATCCTGATCGGGCTCAGTATGTGCGCATAGGGAAACATAGCGCTGTTGGCTTTGCTGAATGACATATCATTAGGACAGTTGATATTTCAAAGATAAAGCTGTCATGATATTGCTGCATTGAACGTGGTCGAGGCAATTGTGCCGAATCCTTTCATCTTCCACACAACAAATCCCGGCTCCTGGGCTTACTAATGAGGCAGCTGACATCCAATACAAATAGGGTGTTACAGGAATACGGAGAGCATTTCAGTCCTTTCATGTCATTCTATGGATTCTCACAAAGAGGACTAAAGAGACTTCACCCATACTGTACAAAGAACATCCCACTGTGTTCATGTGTCTAAGGTGAAGTTATGTTTTTTATTTATTTATGAACAGGTTTTTATATAGCGCTCTCAGATTACGTAACGCTTTACAGAGAATATTTCACATTCACATCAGTCCCTGCCCCATTGGAGCTACATACTAAGGTCCCCGACACACACACACACACACACACACACATTAGGGTTAATTTATTCAGCAGGTAATTAACCTACCAGCATGTTTTTGGAGTGTGGGAAGAAACCAGAGCACCCGGAGGAAACCCATACAGACACAGGGAGAACATACAAACTCCACACGGATAAGGACTAGGAAAGTGCTACTCACTGAGCAATGAATACAATGAATTGCGTTTTATATTAAAAGAAGTCCCCCGTCCAAATTATACATAGTGAGAGTACAACATAAAAAACGATTGTGGATAAGAAACCTGGAAAAATAATGGGTTACCGGGAAGGTACCGATACACAATTATAATGTCCATTTTTTTTTAATGCTTTCCTAGTTTACGGTACAGAGATCCAATTAGACTATCATGTGGAGGGTCTGGTAAATATCAGTGTTCATATGTTTAACGGACATATGCAGTGTTACTAGTAGTAACATAGGACCTGATCCAGACTTAAGCTGGGTACACACTACACTTTGTTGCTCACGATCCAATCTCTTTAACGATTTTTGTAACAACAGGCTTCCACAATTTTTCTGACGATGCATCGTTTATCTGGCAAATGAAGCGGTCTATAAAATCCCTTAAAACAATCATACAAGCGATTACACAATATCGTGTGAATCGGTCGTGTAATTGTTTGATTGAAACGATTATTATTTGAAAAAAGTGTAGTGTGTACATGTTTACCTTCTGTAGTCTCTAATGTATTTAAGTCCCTCTGGAGATATGGCCTCCAGAACTGAACACCCGGGAACCCTTGTCGATATAATTAGTGGCTGTATAGTGCGCCGGTTGACAATGATATAGTTGACCTTCTGGTATCGACTGTATGATTATGGACTTTGTAAATGTTGGAGAGTTGACCACTTAGATTGGTGACAATTGGGCCCTGAAGTGTATCAGGTTGGCGAATACAGATTTAGACCAAGTAGGTTAAAGCCTGAATTAGCCCCAAGTATTATGTCTGAAGAACATGATAGGTCCTTCGTTTCATGGATGTCTTAAAGGCATTTTATTATTACTAAACTTCGTTAAAGCGTTTCAGCGATGTGCACATCAACACTAATTGGCTCCTCCTATATATTTCATTAATGTCATCAAGTTATGCTTTTAGTATAGCTATGTCTACATGTGTAAAGAACAATGTAATAACTAGAAATACTAGACTGGTAACTCATACTGTTGTCTGTTTACTTTACACTTCCCAACTCTTCTGGAATACCCGCGAGGCTGAGATTCGGGAATCCCATCTAGACTCCCAGGAGACAGCATTTGGCCAACAGTGTGGTTTGCAGACATGACACATAGGCCTGCAGTTAATGTCTGATCCTGGATCCAGACAAACAGACAACCCGCTGCATCCTAAACTCTGTGTAGGTGAGAGAGGCCCAGGAGTTAATGCTCCTAGGCCCCTACACATATTAACGTTTCCACACCGTCCCCGCGTAACATAGGGGCATTGCGGAAATGTAAATTGTACGTAAGGACTGAAGCCAGCAACCGCTGTACAATCTACATCCTTCCCGCAGACCTAAAGCGCTTCCCCTTCCAGCTCTGTCCTGATCTGCCTGCGTATCCGCCTATGTGAGGACAGGCATGGAAATTTTAAGGCTGGGTCCATGCATTGTTTTTCCATACATTGGTGGAGAGCTGTCTCCCCTCGTCTGCCTGGTGCATCGTCATGGGAAGTCCAGATCCCGTCCTAGGTGTCCATGTTACATAACTGTAGCATCCAGTTAAAGCTGTGGTTTTTCATTTTGGTTTCTATTGAAATTAAGGGCCTGATCCAGAACTACGCATCGGAGTGAATTTACGCGTGGCGGAGACGTAAATTCGCAGTTTAGTACGCACTGCGCATGCGCACCATAGAAAATACGCATATTCACGTAGCGTAATTTTGAACGTATGGGCCATTCACGTATGTGTCACGTAAATACTTACGTGTGGGCGTGCCAATTTTACGTGAGTCCAAAATACGTCTGAAATACGCGAAGTAGGCGGGGGTGGTATTTAAAGTGTACAGTATGGGCGTGCTAAGCTGCATACATTCACGTAGTCTCTACGTCCGTTAGCGGACGTACGCTGTTACGCGTGAAAAATTAAGGTAGGGTTTGGGCAGCGTATGTTGACAAAATACGACCGTGCAAGGGGTGTGCCGAGGGGAGTGTAGCGAACGTACGTGCACAAAAACACGCTCTGCGAATAAACGTACGGCACACGTAGTTTTGGATCTACCCCTAAGTTTGTAATTACATCGGAGTCAAAACAGCAGACCATCCAACCTGACTCATTCCATTAGGTACAAAATACTCTGCTCCTCAGTTTCCAACTGTCAGTTACTATGGTAACCACCTTTGTTGAAGAGACAAATTAGTTAATTCATTAAAACCAGGTGAGTGACAGTTGGAAGCTCAGGAGCGGATTAAATTGTACGTAATGGAATGGCTCATGTTGGAGTGTCTGGAATAGTAGAAATAATAATGGTCAGTTACAGAACGCTGAGACCGCTCAGAGCTGTTAATCTCGAGCGCCGTTTATTTTATTTATAAAGGAAAACACTAAATTGTGTTTCCTTGGTGATGTAGCGACCAATAGCTGGTCCCTGGTCCTGGCACTGTCCAGCTCCCAGCGGACCTCAGATTGTACGGCCAGAATTAGACAATGGGAGGAAAGGGAGATGTAAAGTGATGGGAGGGAACGCAACTGGCATGAAATGCTATGAATAGAGGGAAGGTGAAAAACCTCCTCTCCAACACATGAATTCTGACATTCTTTAATACTGAATAATGCTTCCTGGATCCATCACCAATGTTTTTTTTTTGTGTGTGTGTGTTTTTTTAACCCTAAATAAAAGTGATCTACTAGAAAGCAAGCGTGGCCTTGAAAAGGAGACCAGGACGCAGATTTATACCCCTTTCACATCACAACCAAATACCCGGGATTTTCGCCAAAAACCTGGGTCTTCGATGTGATGTGAAAGGTGCACTTCCGGTGGACCCGTGTCAAAAGACCCAGGAATTCAACCCGGGTAAAAAGAAGGGTTATTCCCGACCCCAACACGGGTAGGTGTACAGTGTGAAAGGTGCTACCCGGGTTTTTCAACCCGGGTAGCAACTAACGCACTTGATTGGTGTCATTTTTTTTACTATTGCTCTGGCAACAAGTGTTGCCAGAGCAACGGTAAACAAATTACGCATTGCTTTGACGACAGGGCAGACCCTGGGATCCTCTGCTGCCCTGGCAATATCCCGGGTCTGTGAACACGGGATATTGCCGGGGCTGCGATCTGGAAGGGGTATTACTAAGCTGCAAGAATGAAAAAGTGGAGATGTTGCTCACAGCAACCAATCAGATTCTAGCTGATATTCTGTAGTAAGTAAAGTGAGAGCTAGAATCTTATTGGTTGTTATGGGCAACATCTCCACTTTTCCATTTCCACAGCTTAGTAAATTTAACCCCAAATCTGTGCATGGTCTGTCTAATTCAGGATGCGTTTTATTTTATCGCACTATTGTTTTTAATGTTAGAAAGTTGAAGGACTACTGGGCATGTAGTACCCCTGTCTTGATATGTTTGAGGATACTGAAAACCCCCCTGGCTGGGGTGGTGTATAAAATAACTTTTGCAACATTTATACGCATTTAGGTGGACAGTGAATGACAGTCTACAAAAAAAAGGTACTCGTCAGGGTTAATTTACTAACAACACTAAGATCTACAGTATTATTACACCCACCTTAGTATTGTCGACCCTAACCCTCTCCTCCGCAGTCTAACCCTAATCCTCCCCCTCATCACAGCCTAACCCTAACCCTCCCCTCACTGCAGCCTAACCTTAACCTTCCCCTCACCACAGGCTAACCCTTTACCCCCACTATCTATAGATTAGCCCCTGCCCCCACTAACCCCAGCTTAGCCCTAACCCTAACTGTCCCCTAACAGCATCCTAACCTTAAAACTAACATTAATAATAACATATAAAATAATAATCACTCGTCCATGTCGGGTCAAGCCAGAAAGCATCCAGCAGGTGTCCTCATCGAGCACCGAACCGTAATCAGATGTCACAGTTGATCTGGGAACTGTCAATCTGGCACCTTTCGGGCCAGCATTGTCTGTCGGGCAGGTACGTGTATTATACGGAACCGTATCCCTCCTGGGCTAATCACTTCTGATATGCATGAAACAGGTGTTTATGGGGAGTGTGACTGTATTGCCCGGAGCAGGTATAGTACGTAGCTGGAGGGAGGGGGTGTTATCGTTAATGAGGTATCGCTGATTATCACTGCATCTTTCACACTCTGGCAGGTGTTGCCCCCATCCGATCCACCTGGTGACCTCCTCAATAAACTGGACAGCAAACCACAAACCAGCGTTCGTTATTTAAGTGTTAGGATTGTAATTCCATACTTTCTTTTGTAAAGCTCCAGGTGCTGAGGCTACGTCCCCCCTCACGGCTTCATCTTTCTTTTATTCTGCTTTTTCTTTGACTAATTGCCTGAAAGTAGAAGTTTCAATGAAAACACACAAACGCGTTTAATAACCAAGGCTGCAACTGTGTCGCTGATCTAGAGATAAGAGCAGCCACAAGAACAGGAGAAATCAGCACCATGTCCCACCATTGGCTGGATCCAGAATTAGACACGCAAAGCGCTTTTTACTCCCCACCCCACCCCCACCCCGCAGAGGAAGCAAAATTATGCAAGTGTGCTTCTAAATTCCGTGCAAGGTTAGTTCACTCGCATGTGCGGCACTTCCGTGTCCTGGACTCCACCTTAACTTTTACACACCGGGCCCACGTAAAATAGAGCTGGTACGAAATGGATGATCGTACGTAAGTGCGTATGCAAGCCCATTTTGTACGATTTAAATACCTCCCCCTGCCCGCCATGTGTACACACTGCACATATGGTGGGTCGTCACACCCCACCTTCAGGCCAGATTTACTAAGCTGCAGGTTTGGGAAAGTGGAGATGTTGCCCATAGCAACCAATCAGATTTTAGCTCACATTCTCTATTATGTAAAAAGGAAGTGAGAGCTAGAATCTGATTGGCTCCTTAAGAAGGAGAATACGAACGGGAGGGTGGCGGGGGAGGAAGTTTTAAGATACATGCTTATATATACATGCTTATCCGCACCTTCTTAAAGCATTCCTATCTGTGAATGATCAGGCATGCAGGTGAATAGTACCGCCCTGCCCCCCTGCACGGAACTCCTATCGTGTGGAACAGAGTTCCTTATGATAGGAGTTCCGTCGAGGAACATCTGGCTCGCTCATTCTGCGCTGCAAGAAAATCACCGACTTCCGCAAGCAGCTTGTGAGGAAGACGCATGACAGTATTAAATAATAATAATAATGTGAATCGCACAGTAATGTTCATCAGACGAAAAGCAGAAAATGGGCAAATGTTAATACGTCCAAGATAAATTTATAGAGGATTTTTCTCTGAAGGCCACGGTCACTAATATATTGAAGAGTTCTATAGAAACATAGAAAGTGACGGCAGATAAGAGCCACATGGCCCATCCAGTCTACCCAGATAGAAACTATACTGCCCCTAGACCCTATTTACCCTCAATTTAGTTTAAGATTTAGGATCTCCTTATATTTATCCCAAGCATGTTTACACTGTTCTACTGTGTCACCTCAACCACCTCAGATGGGAGAATATTCCACTTATCTATATCACCCTTTCAGTGGTCATTATCAGCACATTTCCTCTGAATCTACCACCTTCCATTCTAAACATTCTAAGTTATAAAATGTCAGCGTTGTGTTATAGGGAAATGGAAGACCTTTAATGTAATACACTGCTTTCATTAAAGGGTGTATTTAGAGGGTACACTGTAATTACTTACCCTCTAAGGGTAAGAAGAGTCTTTAAAGACTGAAGCTTTCACAAATCTATCAAAAGCACCTCTGGAGCCCACAGCGAATGTCCACAATATAATAAAAGAAGCAGTAAGGCGATCTTCAAAGGACGCGCACTTAGGTTTTGTTCAGCTGCCTGGCAATGCAACAGTTAAAGCCTTCTTTACTGGCCGCAGGAACAAAGCCTATAAATTAGCCCTACATAGATGTTATACCACGTTTCCTATCAGTCCTGTGACTGGCCACTGAAAGCTTCTATTAACATTTCCATTTGGGGCAGTGCCAAGAATGAATCTTGAAACAATTGATAAAGAAACCTTTTAGCTATTTAATGTCTGCCAACAAAACTTTTATGTCGCATCTACATTACGAACGCGCTGGTGAAAAAAAAAACGTGAATTTACTTAGTGCTCCGTCGCTGGAGTTAGGGGAGAAAGGGATTTTTATTTATTTATTTTTACTAAGTTTACATCTCAGGAACTAAACAAAATTTCAGTCTGAATATAATAATGTAATAATCACAGTTGCCGGGAATGTCGGCCAATCTATTGCTGTGGGCTTGAGGCTGTGGTTTCATGCAAATCGCGGCCAGAAGCCCCGCCCTTTTACTTTGTGTTACTAGGGATTGGATGTAACGTGATGACGTCATTGGCATGATCAAGCCACGCTCCATCCCTAGTAATTATAAGAAAAATGTCGGTGCTGGGCAGGGGGTGGGGCTTAGAAACTTAATTTGCATAAATCAGACACCCCACTCCCCCATATCAGCATCTGTCTCTTGCCTTCAGGATCTTCCAGAGGGAAGCAAATGTTTTGTGCTAAACCAGAGGAGGCGTGTCTTGTGTTCAGCCAGAGGAGGCATGTCTTATGCTCAGCTACAGGAGGTGTGTCTTGTTCTCAGCCAGAGGAGGTGTGTCTTGTGCTCAGCCAGAGGAGGCGTGACTTGTGTTTAGCCAGAGGAGGCGTGCCTTGTGTTTAGCCAGAGGAGGCGTGCCTTGTGTTTAGCCAGAGGAGGCATGCCTTGTGTTTAGCCAGAGAAGATGTGTCTTGTGCTCAGCCAGAGGAGGCGTGTCTTGTGCTCAGCCAGAGGAGGCGTGTCTTGTGCTCAGCCAGAGGAGGCGTGTCTTGTGCTCAGCCAGAGCAGGCGTGTCTTGTGCTCAGCCAGAGGAGGCGTGTCTTGTGCCATCCATGAAGTGTACCCTCGTTTCTTACATGCAGTAGTTACCAAGTATTGCATGTACCTAAATTAAATGACAAATGTTTTATTCATCTTAAAACTATTTGAATATAATGGTGAACTAAAAATTAGGACAAAAAGCACAACAATAAACTATTTTCTAATCACTGAGAGTAATAAGTAATCTGAAAAATATAAAATATTTAAATATATTATCCAAATGATTTTCCTTCTCTTTTACACCACCTACTTGTCACCGGAGCATCTTGACTTCTGCAGAACAACAGCTGGACATTTTTCCAGTTAGTTGGAAGGTGTAAAGTGGTCGCTATTCATCCTCTAATAATAGGGAATGGAATATTATTTAGCAATTAGCACTTTGCCTTCATTTGAAAATGAAGGTGATTGGGTATAAATAGTTTACTATCACATTTGCCCTTCATATATACTACATCTGTCGGAGTGATGGAGAGCAGGGCATTCATCTGATACACTTCAAGGGCCGGCAGACCTCTAACTATCCAAAGGGCAGGACAATTCATTCTTGGTATTACGTGAAAGTAATCCTGTGCCTTCCTCTGTCGTACATTGCAGATTATGCATTTGGAGGGGTTGCCAGCTCTCCCAGCATATCTGGTAGACTTGCGAAATTCAGGGCAATCTTCCACAAAGGGCATGAAGCTGTGACTAGGTGTGGGACCTCGTTAAGAATGGCCCTATTTCGATAGGGCCGTTCTCTCCCAGCCACTTCCGAACTCCCTCGAAGAGTTTCGGTGCTCCAAAAGATAAGCAAGGATTCGATAGCCAATTCTCTCCTCAATCCTTACCCTAACCCTCCCCTTCTATTACCCTAGCCCTAACTCTCCCTTCCCCACAGCCTGACCCTAACTCCCCCTTCCGTGGCCCTAACCCTCCCTTCCCCAGAGCCTTACCCTCCCCCTAAGCCTAAAATTCCAGTGGTGGCACTTCCGAAAATGAATAGGTGAGAATGCCAATCGCATACTCATCCAGTCATAAAAAAAAAACTAAAATGGCTGCCATTCGAAATAATGAAAGCTGAAAAGGTACTTTCGTCCGTCTCTACTTCTCAGTGACAGCCATCGGTGCAGGCACTCCCACCGACTGTACCTGCAAATTACAGCCTCAAGTCCCGGCCCCTGTCTATCAATATTGTAATTCTAACTCTAATTCCTAGGACCGGATTTACAAAGTGGTGTTTTTTTCAGCGATTATAAATCACCAGCCATCACTATGATCCGGCAATTAATGAACCCAAATCGACGGATTTACTAAGGAGTTAGAAAAAATAACTTTATAACCACCAACTGATGTATTTTATAAGTAATGTGTTCAATTTGATACATTTTTAGTTACTAAGGACCTGATTCACAGGTAAAAAGCTATTCTATTTAGGATTTAAGAACAGAGGCCCGTATTCAGAATACTGGACATATAACATATACATCCGGTGTTTAGCGATTTTTACTACTGCGCATGTGTAGTCATTTTTTTAACGTAATCTACGTATCTTTTTCTTATGTAGATTGTGTAAAGGTCTGAAAGTCTCCTTTCTCTGCAGCCTGATTCTAAGGCAAACACCTGCTCCCCTTTCCATGGCTCTAAGGAAAAGATACGTAGATTACATAAAAATTTACTACACATGCACAGTAGTAAAAAAACGCTAAACTCTGGACGTATATGCTATACGTCCGGTAGTCTGAATATGGTCCCTTGTGTTTTATATTGTTTCCCAAATGTTAAATCAGTGCTTAAAGGGACACATTTTGAGTCCGTTAAAGAAAACGGCAGATATGTTGAAACAAGTGACAGAAATTGATTGGCTCCATGTCTCCGACCAGTGGAAAACAAGACTACAGAGATGTATTAGTGCAAATGGGGAGTATATTGAAGGGGACAAGCATTACATTTGTAATACCAATAAATAAAAGTGAGTTATTTAATCAGTCTCGTTATTTAATAGACATACCTCGTATGATTCTAGTCCCACAACATGTTCTTCTTGGATGTGTTTTCCTTAAAGTATTTTGGTGTTTGGGCTTTTGCACACAATATTGTGACTGCAATGGAGCAGCAATAGTCACGTGGGTTCATCACTACACACAACTGTGGCCAACTCTGTCCATTAAGTTCCTGTAATTATTTCTTAATGGATCCCAACAAGCTTCCATAGGGGCTGGCTAAATTTTTACAAGTACTAGTTATGGGCTTTGTATTTAGAAAAGTACTTGTCCAAAACCGGAATTTGCTTTAATTACAAATGCTGTTGCAGATCTTTGTTATGACAGTTCTGCAAGTAGAAGTTGAACATCAGCAGGATCTAAAGAAACTTTGTTTTTTATATGAAACACCTTGGTGCCCAGCATAAAAAGTGGCTAGAGTGCCAGGCCATGTTGTGTTTTTTGTGCAAATTCCCCTTGCTTTGTGCACCTGCTGTGTATATTACTTTATAAACTAATTTGTAGCGGCCTCCATTTTGGATGTATATATATATATATATAGCCGGTTAGGCTTTTTTGCACAGCAATTGTAAAGTCCTCTTGAGTGACTCCTTTCTTTTTACTGCACCTATCCTAATTATCTTTAAAGAGCAAGCTACCTTTACTACTGTACTGAGGAGTGATGGACTTTTCCATTGATATAGATATATATATATAATTTTTTTTTTTTTGCTTTTAAAGCGCTTGAATTGTCCTTTTATTTATTTATTTTTTCAAATTGTATATAAACTTCTTATTACAATTCTGTTATATTATGTGCCTGGTGTATTACAGTTTCTCGCCATGCTGTAGTGTTTACAGCTACTAGTAATCTGTTTTATGGCAGTTATTTATAGCCTAGAGATGGTCTCAGATTTCTCCTGCTGCAGCAAAGGCATGCCTGGTGCAGGTAGAACCTGGTAAAACACAGACAGGGATGTCAAGACAGAATTAGGAGTAACAGCACAAAGAGGTGAAGATCTGCCCTTGGATAAATGCTTCCAATGTGAGGGGTGTATACAGTTTGCACAGAAAATACCACCTGATTTTGTTTACAGATAGTGAAGAGCTTTATTTTAAACTCTAAATTAGAGTTGAGCTAAAAAATAAATAAATCACCTCTCAGTTTTATATTTGCTCCCGCTGCCCTGTCGGCATTCACATCATCGGAACAGCAAACCACACCTTTTTGGCCTCATAGCGCTGAGGTCTTGTGATTGATTCCGGAACAAGGGCTTATCTGTTCGGAGTTTTTGCGTTCGCAGATGGTGTAATGACCGCAGTGGCAGTGGACTTCTGTAAATTCCAGATAAACTTGGGACCAGGTTTGGCAACTGTTTATTTTTGAACAGTTTTTTAAACTTGTCACTGCCATGAAATATTTTGGCTAAAAACACTTCCGTTTTTAGTCTGTTTCGAAGCTCTAATGACCTAAACCGGAAGAAGAGAGAAATCTTTCTACACTGGAGCTGCTGAGCAATCAGAAGTTCAGGAATGGGGAATACCTTAACATTAACATTTTCAATTGTGTTTTTTCCGCTCTTCTACCTTTCATAAGATGACACTTGTAAAGGCGCGGTGCCATACCTGTAGTCACAGCATAATAAAAACAAAAAACATTTAGTTTAAACCATAGTGCCTGACAGGTATCGCTGAAAACCTATTAATATAACAAATAAATAATACCGATAATATACACAGAATATCGCTTCTCACAATCAGGCTGAACACGTTGTATCCCGGCCCTGACTGTGGAAAGAAATCATGAAGATTGGTTTAATACCATGGATTCCTTTTGACACTCATATACCAATTAGCCCAGAGGCCATGACTAATTTAAGCTTATATATAAGGAAAGGGCAAATATTTCACTGTGCGAGTGGCTGGCCCTTGTGATGATTTACATGTGACTGTGGGGCCCCACTTCACTGGCAATCGTCCGCACAGTGTGACGTGACTGTGCCGCTACACAGAGGGATGCCTCCGGTATTTAGACCTGACCGGAATGACCTTTGCTTTGATCCCTGAGTGTTTTGGAAATGACCCAGGAAGCTCTTCCATGACTTTGAACTTATAGCTCTAGTAAAGTGCGGTTGCAAACCACTGTACTCTGAGCATGTTCTTCTTTTCATTACAGAGCAGGAATAAATTCATACATCTATAAAATAAATCACAGGGATAGGATTCCAGGCAAGGCATGCATAACTGAAAACATACCCTATTATAATTGCTATTGTATTTCATGTCCTTTTTTTATTATTTATTTTTTTCATTTCCCCATGTTTTTGTTTAATAAAACACATCTTGGGCTTATATGCATTTATTTATTAGGACAAATTCCCTCCCTGTAAAAATAAAACATACAAATAATAAAATCGTACTACCCGTAGGTAGACATGTCCATTCTAGAGAGGGAGATGACTCCTCCCCACTCAGAAGTCTACAATAGGTGGCATCTGAGAAGCATACAGCATGCTATGCATTTTTTTTTAAATCAACTGTCAGGATACAAGGGGTTAGGCACAGAGCCCACTAGACTCCTCCCATTGGGCCTAGGTTCGGCAGTCACACAGGTAAAGAGGAGAGAATGGTACAATAACTGTCTTTTATTGTATCAAAAACAATAAGACTAGTAACTAAGCAATAAAACAGTAGAAAATAAGTCCATCATATAGTACACAAGCCAGTAACTGTACCCAGCAAATACAGTCCAAACAGTCCCAGGTGATGTTGCAGTCTCCTGTCTGGGTAAAAGTCTTGAGGGTCCCGGCCACTTGGCCAATGCCAATGCTGGTAGAGGTCTTACCTCAACACCAGCCTGGCTTAGTATTCACCGGATAATATGAACAAACACAGCAAACAATAAAAACACACACTAACTTATAAAACACAGGTGTCTGTCGTCTTGTATGTCCCCCTCGTTTCATCACATCAACCAATCATAGAAAAGATAGGCGGGACTTTTCTGATTTACCCCCCCTCTCATGCTAAAAGATCTGCCCTTGAGGGGAAACAGGCTAGCTGCACAGGTGAAAGGTAGATATTTTATTGGCTTAGTCTGTCAGTGCTCATTAGAATATTCTTGACAGTGCAGGCAATCTGTTCAGTAAAAACCAGTGACATCATCAGGCAAGTACAGGTTCTGCTGACAAAATGTCTGCATTTATTTATGTGGACAAACTTCCCTCCCTCCTTATAAAATTGAAACATACAAAAAATAAAATCGTACCACCCATAGGTGAAACATTGACAAATCTAGAGAGTGTGGTGGCTCCTCCCCACCCAGAAAACTATATTATGTAGCATTTGAGAAGCGAAAAATAAATGACCCATAGCTGTGAATATCAGAGAAGCCAGGCAGCAACCTCTGCTCATGTTAGGTCCACGAATCAGAACCTAGAGTGGCAAGGATTTGTTGTTTTACCATCTTCCCATTCAAAGGATCCACCCCCGAGGGGAAACAGGTTACCTGCAGAGTGAACTGTAGCTATTTTATTGGCTTAGTCAGTTAGTGCTCATTAGAATATTTATCATTCAGGCAAGTGTTGGTTCTGCTGACAGAATGGCTGCCTCTGTATGTGAAGTTCAGTAATGAATAATATGATGCTTTATAAATTGCATACAATTGACCTGAAGTTATTTGTGAGTACATTAAATATATTACAGTGCAAATAACATAGGTTCCTTTGCAAATACAACTGGGAAGATTTATTTGGCGCCACAGGCTACAGATTTGAAATGTTAATTATTATTTTTGTTTTGTTCATTGAAGCAATAGATTTGTATTGAACACACGCCCTAGTTTTGGCTGAAGGACATAATATTTTTCTATCGGGCAGATGTGTATACTTAGAGGAATAATGGTGTAGGAGGACATTCTTGTGGTAATCACTTAATCCCTCCTATTTGCACCTGGAAGACCTCATTCTGCTCGCCCAATTTGTGAATGTGACTGAGATTTGATAATATTAATGTAATTAAATGTTTCTCAGAACGGTTGGCACATCCCACGGTGATCCCTTTAGGGTTTCCAAAGGCTGATCCGGAAAATGTAAGCCTCCAGAATTACCCCTTGTCTTTTGTTGACAGGTGTGATGTGTCTTAGCTTGATTGTGTACAACACATGCCACTTCCAGTCATTTCCTTAGGATAAAACAGCACTAACTGAACATGAATCCCTATAATCTCATGTTTAATACTGCACTGCTAATCTTCCTTTTTTTTTTAGCCTACCTGCCTAAGGATGGCGGAAGCTTTTTTGGCAGGGCTGGAGGAAAGCTGGCTCCAGCTGCTTGGGTATAGGTGTGGTGCCGCTGCTGTTACCTGACAAAATGTCTAATTCTTACTGTCTGTCTAGAATCTGGGGGAGTCCCTGTAGATCATTGCTTGGCATGTTTCATTAGAGTGACAGTGAGGAACATCTCGCTTGTGACGAACCAAAGTATCTATGTCTTAAAAGAAAACCAAAATGATAATATCCTCCTCATCCAACGCTCAGAGCTTTTTTATTGGATCCTAATTTCCATCGGGGGCAAGGGAGAGCCACTCTCCTCTTTCCATAGGAGGCCGCTACGTATAATTTCCATGCTGTCTCCATTTTAAGTATCGGAAATCTGGATAGGGCTCAAGGCATATACATGCCCTTGCTGTAACATTTAAATAGGTAGGGGGCCCGCCATATGCATCCTGGCCCATGGGTGGACAGAATCCAGCAGCCGCTGCCTCTTCTGGAGTTCTATTGGCAGATCACTGTGCGATTCCGTATCTCACACAGAAAAGGGGGATTGGCGCGCAACTGAGAATCATACGGAAGGGCTTAGCCTAGTCCTTACTGTACAGTTAACATACCAGCCCTGCCCACCATGCATACACACAGTTGACCTGCTTTCAGGAAAGGCTTCCATCATGGTCGCCTGACTTATTAAGATCCAGATCCGTGCTGGAAGCCTTAAGCGAACGTAGTAGCGAAATGTGGACATTTTCTAGACGCGGGAAAGGCCCGCATTCCGTAATTCTGGATCCGTTCCTTAGAGATCGGAAAACGACCCTTTTCGCAAGTCTGTAACCAGTTCCATGACGTCTGTCTCATCCTGCAAATTGTACCACAGGCTGTGATTGCACCTGCTGTTTACACATAGCGGAACTTAAGCCGGATGACGTTGTGCAGTTAGGCCCTGTATTCAGACTACCGGATGTATAACATATACGTCCGGTGTTTAGTGATTTTTACTACTGCGCATGCGTGGTCATTTTTTAATGTAAACTACGTATCTTTTTCTAACTGAAAGACCGCATTTACGCAATCTACGTAAGAAAAAGATACGTAGACGACGTTAAAAAATGACCACATGTGCAGTAGTAAAAATCGCTAAACACCGGACGTGTATGTTATACATCCGGTAATCTGAATACAGGCCTTAGTGATTTTTTTACATTTGCGTAGATGTGTGAGATTCTTGGTTGTTTACAATCTATGCTTTTGACGACATTGATTGTCCAATCCCTGATATAATGGATAATGGTGCATCGCACAAGAGCAGAGGAGAGGGGGCTTTCTAACGAAATGAGTATGGATCACAATAGGGCCCCAAATGTGTGCCACTTCTGGAGTTCCATTGGCAGATCACCGTGCGATTCCGTATCTAGGACCCTACACACAGAAAAGGGGGATTGGTGCGCAACTGAGAATCATACGGAAGGGCTTAGCCTAGTCCTTACTGTACAGTTAGCATACCAGCCCTGCCCACCATGCATACACACAGTTGACCTGCTTTCGGGAAAGGCTTCCATCATGGTTGCCTGAATTATTAGGATCCAGATCCGTGCTGGAAGCCTTAAGCGAACGCAGTAGCGAAATGCGGACATTTTCTAGACGCGAGAAAGGCCCGCATTCCGTAATTCTGGATCCATTCCTTAGAGAACGGAAAACGACCCTTTTCGCAAGTCTGTAACCAGTTCCGTGACGTCTGTCTCATCCTGCAAATTGTACCACAGGCTGTGATTGCACCTGCTGTTTACACATAGTGGAACTTAAGCCAGATGACGTTGTGCAGTTAGGCCTGTATTCAGACTACCGGATGTATAACATATACGTCCGGTGTTTAGCGATTTTTACTACTGCGCAGGCGTGGTCATTTTTTTATGTAAACTACGTATCTTTTTCTAACTGAAAGACCGCATTTACGCAATCTACGTAAGAAAAAGATACGTAGATGACGTTAAAAAATGACTACACATGTGCAGTAGTAAAAATCACTAAACATCACTATGTTATACATCCGGTAATCTGAATACAGGCCTTAGTGATTTTTTTACATTTGCGTAGATGTGTGAGATTCTTGGTTGTATACAATCTATGCTTTTGACGACATTGATTGTCCAATCCCTGATGTAATGGATAATGGTGCATCGCACAAGAGCAGAGAAGAGGGGGCTTTCTAACGAAATGAGTATGGATCACAATAGGGCCCCAAATGTGTGTGGCTGAATTGCTGAGCGCCAGCGATGGAATCCATTTTGTGACCTGAACCAATATTTGTGTATGTATTCTATGCGGGACCATACATGTCTAAGAACCAGCAGCTATAAAGACATGGGGTTCTGCTCATTCACCCTTATTTTATACATCTAGGCAGATATTTCATAATAAAAGAAATAATATCCATTCTCTGTTGCTCTCTCTGGGGCTGATCCAGACCTGAATGCAAAATGCACGCCGTACATGTAAACACAGGAAATGGACGGCCTACAGGGGATCTTAAAGTGCATGCAGCAGCAACTCCGGATACTTATGCAAGTGCGGATGGTTGCCTACAGTTACACCGCAACCACGTTACCAGATACGTTCCCTCTCCCCAACTATCAAAAGGCGAGTCCAGAGTACTTCACTGTAATGTATAGGGGAGATGATGGTTATGTTTTATGCCAGTGTTGCAGTCACATATGAATGCAGCAATAGTACGGGAAATCTGCTTTTTATTTCCTCCCTTCTTGGAAAAACAGGAGGTCAGTGAAGGGGCGGAGCTTGAGGGTGTGCTTTATGCAAATCACTGTCTAAAGCCCTGCCCCCATGTCTATCAAACAGATGATCCATAGTGTTACTAAGCCTTGGGACAAGGCTTGATGTCACAAATACGTCATCAAGCCCTGCCCATCATTAGTAACGCCCGGGACTTGAGGAATTGATTTGCATTAAATCACTGCCTCAAGCCAAGATCCGGGAGATTTGCCAGGATTCCAGGAACAATGCCCGGAATCTCCCAGACATTCCAGGAGAGTCAGAAACTATGAAGTGCAGGCAACAATGAAACTAGCCTAAGAAAAAATGTTTATTATTTTATTTTACTTACACCAATACAATGAATTAGAGCATTTCCATATTATGGTCTGGATCCAGACTTAAGTAAATCCTTGAAATGAGTTACTCCTGGACTAAACCATGTTGATTGCAGGGGGAGTCAAGGTAATTGTATTCTTTGCATGCAGGGATATATCTTTGAATTGCTTATCTTTGAGTTGCTTACTGCACACAGATACTGACCATCTTTACTATCACACTGTTAGTTAGACTGTTTGGTTAAGAAACCAACCCTCTCAACTCTAATACTGTTTGGAACAGATGAAATATGGCTCCCCTGCAATCAACATGGTTTAGCCCAGGAGTAACTTATTTCAAGCACTAACTTAAGTCTGGATCCAGCTCTATGTTCGTAATATTAATCACTCACACATTGGGCCAGTGCCTTCAGTGCCCCCTGGGCGCAGACAGCATCTGTGACTGGTGTAATTGGTTTGCCACAAGCTATGGATCCTTATGTCTGCGTTCTGTCCAGATTGGGTTCAGTCGTGTGAGCATGCTCATACCATACATTGACTATTGCCCCTCTACTGCTTCAGTTTCTTGCAATAAGGTCTGGGGTCCGGATTCACAGTTACGTAGTTTTAGTCTTACGTACGTTGTTTTAAGAATTGAGCTACTACGCATGCGCTATCTACGTTTCATTTTCTGTACAGAAGTGGTACGTAGCACAGTGCAAAATCAGCCCATCACTTTTACAGTCGTTATATATAGCCTGAAAATGGTCTCAGATTTCGCCTGCAACAGCAAAGTCAGCGATGGAACAGGTAGAACTTGGATAAAGAAGAAGAAAGTGTGAGAGTTCTAAGGAATTTCAGAGTCTAGCTATGCTATTGGACGGGTTTGTGTAGCATTACAACCGACATACAAGTAATAATTGTACAATGAACTTGTAATTGATAGAATACAGGAAGCTTTGGCAATATCTCCAGGGAGCAGATGCAGGTCTAAGATTTCTCAAGAGGGTACAAAATAATAATAGCAACCCGTAAATCTCTCCCTCTTGTATCTCTTACATCTTCAAGAGTATCCAGTAGATCAGAGGGCAGGATGGATTTACATAAATGTGCCTTGCACTTAGCATTTTCCCCAGAAGTGTTAAGAAGCTGACAAATGAACAAATTGTACGTCTTCCGTAATATATCAGAGCATGCTGCAATGTCAGTGCTGAAGGCAGTGGTGGATCTAATATGAAACTAATGAAGCATAAGCTTCAGGGCCCCTAATCCCAGTGGGGCCCTGAAGCAACTTTTTATATTAACCATTTTTAAAGAGTGCATTTTTCTATGAAATTGATTGAGTTTTTTAAGTCTGTGTTATTAAAATAAGGTTATTTTAGTGATATCATAAGGCAGTGATTGAAGTATTTAATATTGACCTGATCAGTGCAGGCTGGCTCCATCTTCAGCTTCACCTCCGAGGATGGCTCTCTTATAATCTGACCGGGCGCAGAATAGAGAGCTGCTGTCAGTGTCAATGGGCTGTATCCAGGCTTAAATAAGTGCTTGAAAATACTCCTGGGCTAAACCATGTTGATTGCAGGGGGAGTCAAGGTAATTGTATTCTTTGCATGCAGGGATATATCTTTGAATTGCTTACTGCACACAGATACTGACCAGCTTTACTATCACACTGTTATTTAGACTTGGTATTGGAAACATCAACTCTCAACTCTAATACTGTTTACAACAGATGAACTATGACTCCCCTGCAATCACCATGGTTTAGCCCAGGAGAAACTCATTTCAAGCACTTATTTTAAGTCGGGACCCAGCCCAATATGTGCATTGAAAAAGCAGCATTTACTCAGACCTCGTTGCTGGTGGGAAGGGGCTCACTGTATGGCCCATTTTTAAGAACTCCATCCCATCTCCCCATTCTCTGCCGTATGGGCCCTTTGGACCTTGTTGGATGTTGTTCTGTTGTTGCTGGTTTCAAACGGACCGCTCATAACAGTTTAAGCTTAGGGCCCCTGTACCCCCTCCATGCTGATCCTACCCAGCATCACTTGCATATGCCTCATGTTTCTGGTGTCGGAAGTCCTGTGCGTGCCAGGGGATATGTGTGTGTGTGTTTATATATTATATATTTTATATATATATAGGCCTCCTAGACCTTGTTGAGTCCTGTCTGCTTGATACTAGCTCTATTGTGCCTTGAGAAAGGAGTCCTGCCGGACCCCGAAACGGCCATCGGCTATCCCTAGAGCCTTACCTTCTGGATCATCAGCTCTTCATGTTGGACTTTACTGCATGCTCTGCTGCCAAGTATCTTGTTTTTTCATTATGGAAGCATTATTGAAGTGCTATTGAGCTGTGTTCCATCTCCCTTGGGTCTGCACATTGTATTTATTCATAATTATTTTGGGGTCTTTTAGAATTTTTGTGGAGAGCCTTGTCTCACTATACTCTTGCCATTTGCCTTTCATGTGAAAGATATTAAATAGCATTTCTTTATTTTTTGAGTGCAGGTCTATGTGTT
>WWET01000365.1:167903-195736 GCA_011038615.1 Limnodynastes dumerilii
TATATATATCTATCTATGGCCTATTTGATATGTCAATAATTCTAGCAAATAAATAGACTCAGTAATTTCTGCTTATTGCGAGGAGGGACATATGACATGTACAGTGGATTGAAGGTAGGGACGCGTTTCACCCTAAATCACTTCATGGAACCCCATGTCATGAGCGGATGCGTGAGGTAGTCACCCAGAAATCCCGGCATTGCAGTAGATTAGTCAAGCATGCAATATTACTTTCACCCGCGTCTGCCTCTGGTAACAGATACATGGGGCATTCTATGTGCAATACGTGACATATCTTTGGGCGTTGACATATGAATTTAGAACCCTTGCCCTAGGGGTCCAGCATCTGCTTTTTGCACCTTGCAGTCATTGTCAGTGATACCAAGCTACGGGAAATGTTGTGGCTCCATGCAATAAATAAATGTCCATGTCTCTAGTGGAGATCTGGCCTTCTCTCCTTAAGTAAGGAATCCTAGCTGCAGTGGCTGAGAGTGCTCATTGTCTTGAATTTCACATGGCTTGCAGATAAAAGGAGAATCTCTGGCACCTCAATTCCTTCCAGCCTCCTAACCTTTATGGCTCCAGCCTATTCCTTTCAAGACATACTTGTTATCTTATCCTGGCTATACACTGGCCTCCATACTTATTCCTCCCGAGAAATGGAAGCTATTTCTGCCCTGAATAAACTTGTATTAAGCCTTTCATGTATGTGAGAGTTCAGGTTGTGTAAGATGCTGAAATGAACGATCTTCTGAGAGTGGATCTCTGAGTGGATATTTTCAAGGCTGTTTTTATGCTCTATTGCCATGTAATAACTGTATATTGCTGTGTTGCCAAGCCTGTTTACCCCAAAGACTCTGTAATGGTAATTTCTCATATAGCATTAGAGTCCCCATTTAGTTTGTCTAAAGCAGGGCTCGATAAATGTTTCCAAAACTTAGGCACCACAGTAAAAGCCAAAAATAAAAAATTATAGAATTCTAAATAAATAAATATAGGTGTGCTCATTCACCAGAGTAGTATTCAGTGCAATCACTGATCCACATGTTGAATATCAGTATAATAGTAAGTAACAGTACCAGGTTATGTTCAGTAAATAACTTAGCTTCCTTTATTAAAATACAGATAAAATCACTAAATAGATAGGAAGTGTACAAGAGGAAAATTAAGCAGACAAGTTGATTCAAACACACATTACATCACTGCTCCAATAGGCCAATGGAATAACAGCCCATCCAGCTTCCCGGACCACGAGCCTTAGGGTTACTTAGTGCTTTCAGTACACCGGTAGGGGAGTAGTCAAGAAAGTAGCTAGGTTGGAGATAGTTGCTCTACACGTTTCATCACAAACTTCATCAGGACGAAAGGACTTCTTACTTTGTATGTCCCTGATGAAAGTGGCCCTTAAGCCACTGAAACGTCGGATTAAACTGACCTAATTAATTTGCCTAAAGCCTCTGAGTGCCGTACTTTTGCTGTTCCAATGACACTTTCCTATCGGGCACCAGAGCACATTTTGAGTTGAAAGCTGAAGGACTGAGTGCCGTATTTTGCATTTATATAAGTTTTGTGTGTGCTCTCCAGTTGATGATTTAGGGGGTAGAAACCACTTGCAGCTTCTGCACAGGGGATCTCCGTCCCCCCCCACGATCACTAAACTCTCGGCCACTGAAACTACAGGGACAGCCAGCACTGCACTTCTGTCCCAGTGGTTTCAACAAACGAGAAGAGGAGAAGGAGGCCACAGGGTCATCCCATGGATGAACCGGCAGTTTCTCTTTCATAACACCCCTGTCGCTAGGTCCCAATTTCTAGTTGCCCTGGCGACCGGTATTTGACGAGCCCTGGTCTAAAGAATTTTGATCGCACCTTAAAGTGGCAGTTTCACATAGATTTTTTTTTTCAGCCAAGCAATACTAAACAATGGAGAGATGGAAAAAGATGAGGCTGCGGGAGGCGGAGGACGAGAGGAAAAAGGGCCCAGCTCACAGGAGCTGACAATCTAATATAGAGGGGTTTTGCAGACTAACTGTAAAACACAGTGGGGAGTCAGTGAGAGACAACTGGAGTGAGTGATGGTCAGATGTAGGAAGAGATAGGGAGAGGCATAAGTCAGGAGGGGGTAGGAAAGGGTAGGGTTGAGATTAGATTGAGAAAGGGTAAGCTTTCACGAAGAGAAGCAGGTGGAAATATTCTGATCCACTGGGTAAAATATATCTTCTCCATTCTAATTTCTTTATAAGATGCTACAGATATGACAATATATATATTACACTATATCCAAGATACTAACAAAGCCTTGAGTACGGTTAAGCGAGACAAAGTCATGGATTGCCATGAGCCAGCTAAGGAAGCCTGGAGTATTGGAGATATGGGATGAGGATAGGACAACAAGGTTTGTTTGAGGGAAACAAACAGAAGGAAGAAAGAACCTTGTCCGTGACAGTGGCAGAGGACGGTCCTCAGTGCTATCACCGCTGGCAATCGGAGCAGTTACCTGCAGCCCTCAGATCCCTCACCCTTGGTTTTGATGTCATATTTACTTGGTGTAGCTTGTTACACATATGAATATGTCTGCTGGTATGGTTTCACATAAAGGGGTCTCTTTCTTTGATTACATATATTATTTTAATATGTTCAAGTTTAAAAGTAGTATCCCTTGGATAATCGGAGAAGTGCACCGTATTGATCAGTAGGGGATCAGTAAATGTTTACCTCCATCCAATAAAGGGCTCATTATACCCCAGGTCCCAAATACCCATGAGAAAGTTCTCAGTATAGATGTGACCAAATACACCTTTCGGCAAAAGAGAAAGAGAAAAGCCCACCATACATGGAATAAAATGCCATTTACTGTATAACTGACCCTTCCCCTGGGGAACGATGATAGTGACATTTTGAGAACTAAAGAGTTTATACTCACCATGTAGTTGTTAATTGGACTCCTGATTAGCACGTTCAATAGAGCTGACATCACCCATTCATATACACAGTGGGAGCTGCTAAGCAGTGAGTAATACAAGTTTCAGCACAGAAGCTCCTACTGTGTGTATGAATGGGTGACGTCCGCTCCATCGATCTTGCTCAGCAGGAGTCCTGCTTGCAATTAAATAGTGATGAAACAGAATTTTAACAGTCTACTATTAGCTTTACACTTCATGTCTCGAAAGAAGTTTAAAGGTGTATGTGGTCACATCTGTATATTCCTGCAAACCTCAATGATGAATGTTGATGTATCCCTGTTAGAGAAAAACATTGATGCGGCTGCCTGATACCTCCTGTTTTATTTGTGCATGTATGTGTTTACTAACGCCTCTATAGAGCATGTTAGGATCATTTTAACAAATGTGTGTCATATGTGTATTATTTATTTGCTTTTTTTTTATTTATTGCTTCTTGTAGGTCCTTTTGTTTTGCATCACAGCTGCTCTCTACATGTTCTTTTTCAGGTAGGTCCCGTTCATCTGTTTTGTTTTGCCTTACAAGATTCTTGTCTATATGCTAGATCCAGGCTTTCTAATCATATGAAATAAGAACAGGCAAAACAGTGATTTCCATTATTAATACATTATTGATACAATAAGGTTAAGTGTTGTTATAATTTGTGTGTTGTTATAATTTGTATGTTGTGTTGTTATTTTGACCATGATTCTGGCAGAGAAGACGATATATTTTAAAATGTCAATGTGGCCAGCCCTAGGTTAGTCTGACAGAGTCCGGGACTCCCCTAGTGGACTGTTAAGGTGAACCATCTTTCTGCAGTCACAGGACACCCAACATTAATGGCAGTGGGATCTGGAGCTGAGTCCTCATAGAGGGGATGTAGTTGCCGCTGCAATGGCCCTTTTTCAACACCGATGCAGCTGACAGGTTAATTGCGACTGTATCATTGCCGACATCTGTTTAATGAAGAATATTTATATCCTGAAATGGGTACAATTTTGAATGCTCTTATGGATAAGGTACCCATTCTGGTTAGGGTTAGGCTGCAAAGTGGGTTAAGCTCAGGCTGTTGGACAGAGAAGGTTAGGGTTAAGCTGCGGAAAGGGGGACCGTGGGATGAGGATGGTTAGGTTAGGGAAAGGTTAAAGTTAGACTGTGCAGAGGGTACAGTAAGGGGAGGGTTAAGGTTAGGCTGTGGGACAAAGAAGGTTAGGGTTAAGCTGCGAAAAGGGGAGGGTTAAGGTTAAGCTGTGGGACGAGGATGGATAGGGTTATTGAAGGGTTAATGTTAGACTGTGCAGAGGGGATAGTTAAGGTTAGGCTGCAGAAAAGGGATGGTTAGGGTTACAATAAAGTAAACTTACCTGTTGCTGTTGAAGTCTTTATAGAGACGGCAGTTGTGGGAGCGACAAAATGATCTGTCAAATTGCATATCATCGAAGCAACAAACTACACCCCTGATAGAGGTGGGGGGAGTGACTACATTACAGCGTGTCTGGGGTCAGGCCTCTGCTATGCAGAGCGATAGAGAATGTCCTGTTTAAATTGAGACACTTGAGAGCTGTGTAATTATTATCTACTTATAAAAATGCTTTCTCAGAACAAACAAAAATATCCGTTAACCACGATCAGTCTGGTATCTAGATAGAGCCCACAGTGAGCTTTCAAAGGCTCTCTGCTCAATGCATACACCAAGTGACTGTGGTTGCCGTGGTAGTCTATAGACTATACATCGTAGTGTTAACAAGCTAAAAATAAATCCAAAGGAAGACGTAGATACCAGAATTATTCTTAGAGCTGGCTACAAACATTTATGTTATAAAGAAAGGTAAGGTTTTTATATCTCTGCTCTAATTCCTTTGCATGCTGCCTTCACAGTACCGCCATACAGTTGATGTCACTGCCTTTTTTATTGCTGCTTGGAATTTCACTGGCTTTTGAAACAGATTTGTAAGCCCCTCATCAACCAGTGTGTAATTACAGGAAGATACCAACTGACCCGTTCAGAGTTTTCCCCCTTACTGTTTATTTAAACGGTCCCAAGGCATTAGCCCAACTGCATATCTGACATTCTTGGAATATCCATGTATGTTCCCCAAGTAGTCCTAAATTCCTTTAGAAAAGCAGCAGACATTTCATTCTAACCTGATATTCCTGAAATAAGATTTCCAGATATTGCCAGGCCCCAGTTTCCTACATCTCTAGAGATATCACAACCCTCATTTTACTGCTTGGGCCAGATTTACTAAGCTGCGGGTTTGGAGAAAGGGAGATGCTGCCTATAGCAGCCAATCAGATTGTAGCTCTCACTTTCTTTTTACATACTAGAGAATGTCAGCTAGAATCTGATTGGTTGCTATGGACACCATCTCCACTTTTTCCAAACCCGCAGCTTAGTCAATCTGGCCTCTTGTCTCCTGACAGCCACGTTCAGCGTTCTCCATTATTGCCACGCAAGCGTTCTACGTTATTGCCACGCAAGCATTGTTTTATTTCTTTGAGGCTTGGTAATTGAGCTATGCTCTCTGGATATAATATGAGACACAGAGGCAATGTGAACACAATATTCCGTTCTTTATTTATTGTTTATTAACAGGTTTTTTATATAGCACCACCCTTACGTAGTGCTTTAAAATTGTATACTATCATTATAAAACAAGACTGGGTAGTAACAAACAGAACGGGTGGGTAAGGATGCTTTGCTCACAAGCTTTACAATCTTAAGGTTATAAATATAATATTGCCATCAAGCTCCGCCCCATTGCTGAATGCTGTTAAACCAAATTGCGCCCAAATGCACACCTATAGAAAAGCCTGCCCAGCTTTTTTGTTGTGTCTACAGGTGCATCATGGTATATAAGTCAGTGTCATTGGTCAGTGTTGTTTCCAATAGTTGTTACTTCAACACTTGGCATGCGCTCATTTCATGATATTAACATATATTAGTAAATCAAGGGGGTCCGAAGGCACTGATCTCCTAAACAAGCTTAGATCATTTATGCTAGACGGGGGCTTCGGAGCACATAATGACTGTCTAAGCAAGGAGGAGATCTAATAGCCAATCACCAAAGAGAAAATCAGGGCTCCTCCCACTGGGTTGCATATGACTGAAAAATATGTACCAGCAAAAATATATGCAATATAAACGCAATTGCTGTGAAGCAGCCTTTCCTCAAACTTCATCAGCGATTATAACCAATATGTCCCCCTGAAGCCACACTTTACGTTCCCCACCATCTCAGCAGCCAAATAACCTGATGGCATGTTTTTGGATTGCGGGAGGAAACCATTGCACCTGGAGGAGACCCACTCAGACACGGGAAGAACATAAGACTGGATCCAGAGTTCTGCTATTGCTGCCTTCGGAGCACCGGAGCGATCTACGAGTGGAAAAATGACCTTTTTGCAGAAGTCTAGATCTGATCTATACAAACTACATGGCCTTGTCAGGGAACTGAATTCATGACCCGGAGCACCTGGAGAAAGCCCACACAAACATGGGGAGAACATACAACCTCCACACAGATAAGGCCTAGTCTGGGAATCGAACTCATGACCTCAGCGCTGTGAGACACAAGTGCTGCTCACTGAGCCACCGTGCTGCCCCAATGACACTTCTAACAGAGTGGGTGGGGCTGAGGTGACAAGTGGGCGTTCCCTCTCTCCCAGGCCTCTATACTTCCTTCCTATACTTATCTGTTGTGGGGAAAGTTATAGTGAGAAAGTACCAGGTAGAGTGAAAACATGACACTTATGATGGTAGATGATAAGTGATGGAACATGTTGGTCAATGAGCATAACCCATATGGGAGTTGCGAGTCTGGCATTGAATTCACATTTCGTTCCACCATTCCCAGCCTCCAGTGCAGGATTAGTTTCACATGCATGCCTTGTGAATCAGTGAAGCGGGAAGGTGTTTACCTGGAAGAGGAGCCCAGGAGACAGTTTAAGTTCTACAATTTCAGGCGCCTCTCTCAGAAGCCATCCCCATAGGAAGAGAGAGGCAGATCTCCTCCCTTTGCGTCGTTTCCTCCTGTCCTGTCAAAGCCCCTTTGTCTCAGCACGGCATTGATGTCCTATTTATCATAGCCCTGTCATCCTAGAACGCCAAAATAATAAAAGGGAAATAGCTTCTTGTTCTCAGGCCTGAGAGGATATCTAGATGGTGGCATTGGGAGGTGACCCTGCCTTCCAGCTGTCCCAGGAAGCCGTCTATGACCTGTCCTTCAGGAACAATGCAGTGTATTACATGTACGACTCTGAACTCTTACAAAAGCCAGCTTAGGTTACACGCCAGGTCCCAGGAAAGCAATTGAGGCTCGCTGCTGCTGTTTCTATTGATCTCCAAACAAAGGCCCCCAGGTGACAGCAAGGAGCTTATTTCCTATACTTTGCCACGTCCATGAAGAATATTGTTATCATACGGAAGGCAATGCGGTTGGGGAGATTTTCAGTATTGTATTTGTGTTTTCCCTAAGCAGAATGCCAACGTTGCAAGTTAATCCCTGCTTACTATTTAACAAGCGATGAAGCCTTCTGGGGCCTGCAACAGCAGTCCTGTTAAATAATATGTCTGATATACACAAAATACTGGGGTTCAAATGGCTGCCACTACTGTGTGTAAGGGTATTGAGGGGAAAAAACCTGTAAGAGTGGCTCTGGTCTTGTTGGAGATGGAATCGGGAAGTTGCGTCAATCTCTGTTTCGAAAATGATTTGGCCAGCAGCAGAATTTCAGCTTTTCATGATCATTTCAGACAAGATTTTCGTTTAGAAACAATATTTTTTGGCATGGGGACACAGCCAAGGCTTTAAATTCAACTAGTGTAACCATGCTGCTTCCCACAGTGTGCTCTCTGCTTCCTCTGATCTGCTCTCTTCCTCCAAGGTACAGCGTGGTTGCTCTCTTCCTCCCCAGTGTGCTGTGGTTGCTCTCTTCCTCCCTGGTGCACTGCGGTTGCTCTCTTCCTCCCCGGCGCATTGTGGTTGCTCTCTTCCTTCCCGGGGCACTGTGGTTGCTCTCTCCCTTCCTGGTGCACCGTGGTTGCTCTCTTCCTCCCTGGTTCACTGTGTTTGCTCTCTTCCTTCCTAGGGGCACTTTGGTTGCTCTCTTCCTCCCTGGTGCACTGTGTTTGCTCTCTTCCTTCCTAGGGGCACTTTGGTTGCTCCCTTCCTCCCTGGTGCACTGTGTTTGCTCTCTTCCTCCCTGGTGCACTGTGTTTGCTCTCTTCCTCCCTGGTGCACTGTGGTTGCTCTCTTCCTCCCTGGTGCACTGTGGTTGCTCTCTTTCTCCCCAATGCACCGTGGTTGCTCTCTTCCTCCCAATGCACTGTGGTTGCTCTCTTCGGGCCTGATCCAGACCTACGCCAATGCGCTGCGCTTACTAAAGCACAGCGTATCGGCGTTCACTTTCCCCGACACTCCTTCCTCCCCGGTGCACTGTGGTTGCTCTCTTCCTCCCCGGAGCACTGTGTTTGCTCTCTTCCTCGGTGCACTGTGGTTGCTCTCTTCCTCCCCGGTGCACTGTGGTTGCTCTCTTCCTCCCCGGTGCACTGTGGTTGCTCTCTTCCTCCCCGGTGCACTGTGGTTGCTCTCTTCCTCCCCGGTGCACTGTGGTTGCTCTCTTCCTCCCCGGTGCACTGTGGTTGCTCTCTTCCTCCCCGGTGCACTGTGGTTGCTCTCTTCCTCCCCGGTGCACTGTGGTTGCTCTCTTCCTCCCCGGTGCACTGTGGTTGCTCTCTTCCTCCCCGGTGCACTGTGGTTGCTCTCTTCCTCCCCGGTGCACTGTGGTTGCTCTCTTCCTCCCCGGTGCACTGTGGTTGCTCTCTTCCTCCCCGGTGCACTGTGGTTGCTCTCTTCCTCCCCGGTGCACTGTGGTTGCTCTCTTCCTCCCCGGTGCACTGTGGTTGCTCTCTTCCTCCCCGGTGCACTGTGGTTGCTCTCTTCCTCCCCGGTGCACTGTGGTTGCTCTCTTCCTCCCCGGTGCACTGTGGTTGCTCTCTTCCTCCCCGGTGCACTGTGGTTGCTCTCTTCCTCCCCGGTGCACTGTGGTTGCTCTCTTCCTCCCCGGTGCACTGTGGTTGCTCTCTTCCTCCCCGGTGCACTGTGGTTGCTCTCTTCCTCCCCGGTGCACTGTGGTTGCTCTCTTCCTCCCCGGTGCACTGTGGTTGCTCTCTTCCTCCCCGGTGCACTGTGGTTGCTCTCTTCCTCCCCGGTGCACTGTGGTTGCTCTCTTCCTCCCCGGTGCACTGTGGTTGCTCTCTTCCTCCCCGGTGCACTGTGGTTGCTCTCTTCCTCCCCGGTGCACTGTGGTTGCTCTCTTCCTCCCCGGTGCACTGTGGTTGCTCTCTTCCTCCCCGGTGCACTGTGGTTGCTCTCTTCCTCCCCGGTGCACTGTGGTTGCTCTCTTCCTCCCCGGTGCACTGTGGTTGCTCTCTTCCTCCCCGGTACACTGTGGTTGCTCTCTTCCTCCCCGGTGGGCTGCAGTCTGCTCTCTGTTTCCCATATTAAGGCTAGGAATTAGGGTTATCATTTCACCATTTGATCAGACAGGAGTCACGGTAACGACAGTTTTGCTACCTCTACAAATGTTATTTTCCTATCTATCTTCCATGCAGTGTGCCAGTGCGTTAGTGCGCCAGTGTGAGGGAACACGGAAAGGCATAACACAGAGGTGTGCTGGCTGCATAATGCTATCCACTGGGCTTTCACAGTTGTTTCTTTGTTTTCAGAATGAGTTAAGGTTTTAAACAGACTGTTCAGATCTCTCACACTATTCTAGAGGATCAGTATGTTTCCATCTGGAGCTAGTGACAGGAGACTGGTGACTGCCACATACTGAATGTTATACTGTATCTGCAGAATGCTGCGGGGAGACGGATCACACCTTTTGTGGGACATTCTAGGAGAAGTAAGTTAGGAGCTGATTCTTGGTTGCTATAGGCTACATCCTACTGGGTAACGAGCTGATTTTGTTTAAATAAAACATTTTTTCACAGAACTCATTTTGTGAATATTGTACACCTGAGGTTATCACATCTTACTCCTACAGGGTTTCAGGGAGACCAGGGGCTGGATTTACTAAGCTGCAAGAAAGGAAAAGTGGAGATTCTAGATCTTACTTTCCTGCTGTATATTAGAAAATGTCAGCTAGAATCTGATTGGTTGCTATGGGCAACATCACCACATTTCTTTTCCCGCATCTTAGTAAATCCAGGGTCGCTGACTTTTGAAATCTCCCGATGGAAAGAGCTAGAGGCCGGCAGGGTGGGGCTTAATGATGCAATTTATGCAAATCATGTCTTTAACCCCCCGCCCCTTTATTCTACTACCTACTTCCTTTATTCATAGTGTTCCAGGGAGTGGGCGGGGCTTGATGAAAATTGTCATGAAATCCCGCCCATCGCTAGTAACACTAGGGATTACTATTATGAGAAACCCCCCTGCGTCTCATGCAGGAGATTTGTCGGCTCTCTAGGGATACCAGGAGAACTGGCCGAATTTATGAGCAAGCCTTTAGTAGATAAAAAACAGATTCTTAAGGAATACCCTTTGGGGCCAATCCAGTGATGAGCATATACTAGCTCACGCAGCTTATCTCTGATCTATGACATTGCACTGTGCATGCTTAGAAGCAAAGCACACACAATCACACCTCATTCAGACCCAAATGCAACTCAGTGGAGATAAAAAAATATCTGAAAATCCGCACCAGACACCGGTCAGGTGTAAGTCACGGGGGCTGACACTCCATGACCTACTTATTTATCATTTCATTATTAGCGCTATCAGATTACATAGTGCTTTTCACATTCACATCAGTAACAACCCTATTGGAGCTACACTCCACTGTGCAAAGAAGAGCAACTACAATGGTCTATGGCCTGTGTCACACAACATACCAAGAAAGACTAGAGGAAGTAAACTCATATAGCTTGGAGCAGAGAAGGGCCCTGGGGAATATATCAGATTTTACATTTACAGTACATTACAGGAACACACGTTTAACCCCAAATTCACAGAAAATGGCCCGTGACTTTGAATGAGGTCCACTGTGCCATGCCATAGTTCTCAGTGCAGTTTATAATCTGCGTTCTCATAAAAATTGGATTCACAAAGACCACTCTCTAAAATAAACCTAATTAGCGTTATATAGCTGTGGTTTGGGTGATTCTGACAAGTCCACGCTGATAAGAATGCATGGCAGGAAGCCTCTCAGGTTTGTTCAGCGAGTAAGAGCGTGCCGGGAACCCGATCTGTAGAGTCAGCCAGCGCGCTCCTCCTGACAGTGAATGATAATGACGGCTGTGATGGACTGCATTCTCCCTGTGCTTAATCAAGACTCATTTTCCTTATGTTACATATGAAATTACACTTCACATAGCTGACATTTTTCTCACAAAGCCCTGAATTCTGTTGGCCTTACATGCCCCTTGTTCACTCACAAGATATCAGGCGCTGATCTTCCATTAACGTGGTCTGCTGTGCGTTTTCTGGAGAAATTCGAAATAAAAAGTCTTTTTTTTTACTGTCGTTTGTATAATTATTATCGTTTTGTAGTTTTGAAACGTTTAAAGCAAATGTGATTTTCGTTGTGCTGTGGTGCATAGACTCCTGTGCAGATATGGTCACATCGGACTTGATGCAGATTTGCGCATTACGGAGGCATAAGGCCTCTGTGTGGGTGTTCTGCGTGCACGTGTAGGTAACGGTTGCGCTTTGGAACGCGCTACAAACACACCCCAATGGCAGGTGTGCACATGGTGGGCGTGGGAGGTATTTCAATCATACAGAAAGGGCTGGGTTAAGAATTTACGCGTTATTGTAACTCCTTGTTCTTTAAGCCAATTGGACCTTGTCTTGTTTGTTAAAGTTGTCTTTGCCAGACATATTGCAGTATGTATCCTTACCTTTATTGTATAAAGCATTTTTTGTTCTGTGTTTTTATCTTATTGTTCCCCCCGTTTGTTCCCCTGACCCCCCCCCCTTCATATATAAGTAACAATAATGCTTTAAATTAACATGCTATTCTAAATACAAATAATAATGCCACACTTTAATTATAGCTTTTATGAAAATATGCTACTTCCATTAATAAAACATTAGTTGCACACTATGCATATAGCAAATTATTTACATGTGTGCTTAAGAATACTGTTTGTTAGGAACCGTGATATTGCATATGTATAAAAAAAAGTTACATTAGATACACTGTAATTAAATGTGTTATTTTGTAAAATTATAAACAGCCTTAAATCAAAAGGTAATATGAAAAGTGAAAAAAAAATAATAATAATAATTTACACATGATCATTTATTATGCACCAATCCCATTTTACGTGGGGCGGGTACATATGAGTTAAGGTTGGGTTCAGGGTGCGGAAGTGGCGTATATGCAAACTTCCCTCGCAGCTACGGAATATAGGATCGTGCTGACGTCATTTTGCTTCCAGTATGGAGAACTAATGAGTGCAGTGCGGACTTAATTCTGGATGGGTTTCATTATGTTTAAGAACTTACAGCTGGATTCACGCTTTCTATAGCATTTTATTTATTTATTTATTTATTTTATTCTTTTTATTTTCGAATTCTATAGCATTTCTGTCCCATTGGAGCATTTGTCTCTGAGTCCGCTATTGGTGATCCGCACTAATCCGATATCCATGAGTTTCCATTCTAAGCACTTGCACAGATGGGCTTTTGACAGCCAGCGGCTGACTTCATATTTCTGTCTTTAGCGCACGGAAATTCTCTTAAGTCTGGATTGGTGCAGAGACACAGGAAACACTGATACAATACATCAAGTTATAGGGGACGCTCACCTGCTAAATTAGTGCTTTCGTGTGGGTGTGGATCAGAGGCGGAACTAGAGAGTTGTCGGCCCAGGTGCAGAAAATATGCTTTGGCCCTGATGATATCCCAAGTAACCCGTTGGGGAGTTTCGGCAATGCAGTGATGACGGCTGTGGGCCCTTGTATCAGCTTGGGCCCCGATGCCATTGCACCAAAGGTAGTTTGGCCCCTGGTCTGGGTGCAGCCTTCGTCTTCCTAGACTTACGATCCCTGACCCCCTATCTTAAGGGCCAGATTTACTAAGCTGCGGGTTTGGAAAAGTGGAGATGTTGCCTATAGTAACCAATCAAATTCTAGCTCTCACTTTCCTGTTACATACTAGAAAATGTCAGCTAAAATATGATTGGTTGCTATGGGCAACATCTCAGCTTAGTAAATCTGGCCCTTAGACTTCCGTGATGTCCTTACTTTAAAGATATACAATGGAGTGCGCTTTCCATGTCCTCACTGTATGATCCTCATACTTTCTCCTTCCTGCTAACGCACCGTCCTGCAGTTGCAAGGGATTCGTTTGATGTTTCCAAAGCATGACTGCCAACAACAGGTAAACTACAAAGAATTTGAATTTAGACTCGTGCTAGTTCCTGATACCCGTGCTCTGAGGGTTAGGAGATAGGATTAGGGTCAGGATTATTGTAATGGCGAATAAATATGTCAACAAAACAATAAAATAAAATAAAATAAACTAAATTAAATAAACAGCTGTTGGGGTAATTAATTTGTCTATTTAAAAACTGCTGATCAGTGAATGCTGCCGGCATGTTCACTGTTGGAATATATTCGGACTGGCAGAACACGCTCAGTGATTAAGGGCTGGATCCAGACTGAAGTAAGTGCTTGAAATTAGTTACTCCTGGGCTAAACCATGATGATTGCAGGGGGAGTCAAGGTAATTGTATTCTTTGCATGCAGGGATATATCTTCGAATTGCTTACTGCACACAGATACTGACCAGCTTTACTATCACACTGTTATTTAATTTGAGCTGGGAAACATCACCTCTCAACTCTAACACTGTTTGCAACAGATGAAATATGACTCCCCCGCAATTAACATGGTTTAGCCCAGGAATAACTAAGTTCAAGCACTAACTTAAGTCTGGATCCAGCCCAAAGCTTCTTAGGTGTGAATACGGTTCCCATACAGGAAGTGCAGCCCGTGTGCACGAACCCAAGCAAAATGCGTTAAATTTGCGAAAACAAACATTTTGCGTGAGTCTGGATACAGGCCTTTGCTCTTCAGTCTCTTTGAGTCTGTATTCCACACAGTATATAAATAATAAATATGAATGTATTCAGGTGTTGCTCTGAGTCCCTATTGTAGTTCTTACTGCAGTCTTTGCAGTAATGTGGAAAGGTACCATGCAGATTCATAGAGGGCTGAAGAATGCCAGTCTCTAGGGACACCCTGCAGCAGATGTTTCACTGACTGTTATTTTAGACTGTTGTAACATACATTGATACAGCTTGGGGGTGAGTTGATAGACAGCATTGATGCATTTCAAGCCCTTTCTTTCAATGCCGTTTACCAAGTGCGTTAAAATCTTTAATAAACATATCCGTGCCTAGTGCAAACAGACTGTCAGTGTCATCTGTCTTCTGATCTCTCACATCAATGCTTGTATATACAATGGCAATAGACACACACTGTTATCTGCCTCTAATCTCGTACTCAAGGAACAGTCAAACAGTCAAATGTAAGATTACATTAAAGATCTGAGGGCTCCTTCACAGCAGTGTGAGAGTAGGGGAAAAACACCAAAACCTAAGCATGCTTTTGCCGCTGTTCAGGCGTGCGTAATCGCTTGGAAGGGCGCAGTTCACTTCTCCAATGATCTGTCTTTTGACAAATCACTTTGCGTTAGTGAATTTTCAACTGCCGTAATTTTTCAGCAGTTCCCGGTGAGGCAGCGTCGCTCCCACAGTAAATTTGCTTCATCCTAATCCTGATCATCCCCTTCCCACAAGCTAACCTTAACACTCCTCTTTTCACAGCCTAACCTTATTCTTCCCCTAACCATCATCATACAACAGCCTATTCTTAACTCTTCCTTCTTTGCAGCCTAATCCTTACTATTCCTGTCCCACAGCCTAACTTTAACCCTCCCCTCCCCGCAGTCTAACCCTTATCCTGAAGCCTAACCTTAGTCCCCCACAACTATCCCTAACCATCAATGTCCTATAGCCTAACCTTAACTCTCCTTTCTCCACAGCCTAACCTTAACTGAAACGGGTACCATCTGAACATTTGACATTGTACCCATTCTGATTTAGAAATATTCTTTATTTAAAAGCCTCCGGCATTGATACAATCGGTATGAAACTGTCCACTGTGTCAATGTCGAAAATTGGGTTGCCTACATCCCTGTTTAAATTGCCGACAGTAAACCTGCCAGCACCAATCCAGTCAAAAAATTCAATAAGATTTATTTAACATGATCTTCCTCCGGTGAATCCATGCTGCTTGGGATCTATTAAGTTACTATATTTAAGATATTGGACAATTTGTTCCTTTAACAGTCTTTCCATCAATTTCCCCACTACTAATGTAAGGATTACTGGTCGGTAGCTAGCAGCATATTCCCACTTCCGCTTTTATGTAAGGACTACATTTGATATTTTCCAGTCTTCTGTAATTACTTCTGTTATTAAATTACTCCTGACTGGTTGAATAATTTTGGATAATGGTTGTGCAAGCAACACTCTAAACTCTTTTAGTATCCCAGGATGTATCCCATCTGTCTTCATGGATTTGTCCATTTTTAGCTTTGAGAGTTCTTTTAATACCTGCTCCTTTGCATCAGTATTCTTGCACTTCTAATGCAGTCCCTACCCGTCTCTTTCTTTTGTGAATATTGAACAAAAATAATTGCTAAGACCACTCACTGTACTATGCCTTCTTTAGTTTTTAACCTTTCATTAAATACCTAAAGACGCTTTTGTTTCTTTTTCGTGCTGAGTGTATTTTAAACGTTTTTCTTATTACACAGTTGATGAAAAAGTTTTTGGGGGGAACAGCAGGCTATTTTGTAGTATATTTCCATTGGCAGAAAATGTAGACCTTTTTCTATACTGAAGATTAAACTATCTGGTATTATGAAATATAAGAACATAAAAGAAATAGTTTAAAACACTTTTAGTCCAAGATTTTTTTTTTTTTATGTTTCCAAAGCAATCTGCGGAGACCTCAGCCAGTGGTTTCATTCCATGTTTAATCTCTTGAGTGAAAAAAAAAAATGAAAGCAGACGCGCTGGTCGATGGAAGTATTAGCTATAATAATGTTATAGCTGTGGGTACAGCCTAAAAGAGCCTCCCTCCCAGCCTGAAGTATAAACATTGGCAGGGGTCTGCTACTTAATGGAAAACTGGTTAAAGCACTAAATCCTTTAAACGCCCCTTCGTGACTCTGCCAAATTTCACTTTTTGGGATGCAGGGGCGATATCTTTGGTCCAGATCCTGGCCTCCACTGCCTCCAAGTGCAGCAGCAGTGACGATCCAATACCTGATCCTGTGACTTCGTGATGAGGGTACAAGCGAGGAGAGGTCGCTTGACACTAATTATGGTGTTACAAGGGCAGAACGCTACCCTAAGATTTATGCGCTACCCACAGTAAAATGGGGACAGCAAGGAAATCAGTATTGTATGTTAAGGACTTTAACCCATTTATTACTGTATATTTTAAATCAATCCCCCTTCACATACTATGCATTGCACAACCTGCCTCTACGATGTGCTCATTTTCAAAAGTGAACATGCTGGCACTAAAATGGCGGCAGAGTTCACAGATTGGCTGTTTCCATTAGACAGAGTAGTTACCGTGACTCCTGTCTGATCGATTATTGTAATGACGACATGTTTGTTCACCGTTACAACATCACTAATCCTAATTCCTAACCCAAACCCCAACTCCTAACTCTAACCACTAACCTGGGAAGCAAAGAACAGGCCACAGCACAACGGGGAGAAGGAGAGCAGACCACAGCACACCGGGGAGAAGGAGAGCAGACCACACAGCACACCGGGGAGAAGGAGAGCAGACCACACAGCACACCGGGGAGAAAGAGATGGTACGTAGATATCATGCATAGTAGCTCAATTCTTAAAACAATGTCTAAAGACAGCGCTTATGCAATCTACATTTAGAAATGGTATGTAGATAGCATAAATGAGCTACTACACATGTGACCTACGTAACTGTGAATCTGGACCACAGTTCCTGGCCACCGCCAACCAAATTATTTTTGCCTGATCCCCCGGTGCGTATAATTGCAGGATTGAAAAATATTTCACGGTAGGTATTTGCTTTAAGTTTGTACCTAGAGAACTCCGGAGCTTTGGGCAGTAATACGATGGTGAGGTCTGGGAATATTTCCAGGCATGATGCTTAGGAGTTTTAGTGAAATCTGTAGCTGTCCTGAGTATATTGTAGGTTCTTGTACTTGCATTTCTGTGTTGTGTCACATTATTTAAGGACAAAAGAGATTCCTTACACCCCGGATGCATTCCGCAGGTGTAAACACACCATGTGTCTGGGCTGAGGTTGTTTTCTTAGTAAAGACAGGTTTATTGAGTTTGCTGGGACGGATTTTCCACTCCATGGCAGGTTCTACTGACAGCAATTGTCATTCTATGTGACAGCAGCCCCCGTGTTTCGGGATCATACCTTGAAGTGTTTGCGTTTGTGCTTTTTGGGTGTTGATACAAGTTTAATCTGCCTAGCGTGTGAATTTTATGCTGCCTGCCCTGACAGGAATTTGCAGCATACCTCGTCTGCAAACCTTTCATGCACACACTGAAAAGGAAAATGAAATGAAAACATGGAACGCTCGTCTGTGAAAGGGACTGTGAAATGTAGAACCTGTGCTGTGAAAATGTCAGGATCCTACTTGCAGTCTCTCCCATGTGAAGCAATAAAGGACTGACTGGCCAATAAAAGAATCTAATGCATCAATGTCTTCCAAAGCTGTAAGCACCACATTTATGGGGCCTGATTCAATTAAACGCGAATTTAAAAAAAAAATGCAGATATAAAATACGTGCCTTTCATGCGCAAAAATAACCGCTATTCAATTAGAAATGTCCCACCGCCTCCAACGTACGTTAAATGGACCATGAGCATATTTGTTAGCGCTCATGTTTTAGCTTCCCTCCCGTTATAAAATATGCACGTGTATTTCTATATCTTTACCCATGCAATACAAATGTCAGCACAATCACTTCCCATAAGCAGCCCTGCCGTCATATGTCTGTAATCATCTATTTAGGACCTTCTGCACTTGAATGTCATAAATTAGACTGCAGCAACTCAGTAATAATGTATTATTGTAGAAGAGAATAATAGAAAATTACTTTTTCGGATTGTTGTTTTTTTAAAACTTCTGCCAGCGTCATTTTTCACTTTTCAATGTTCCCTTCTACTTTTTAGTAATTTTTTAACCTACAGCTATTTATTTGAGTTGCAGGCGGCATAGATTTATGTGGATTATCACATTTCTTTTGCCACTGTGCTGGGAGGTGATCAGGAGCATAGAGGAGCTGTACTCTTGAATCTTTTCATGAATTTCACCCTCACATATCATAATACGCACCTTGATGAGGTGCGCAAAAAATTATGTAAAATAACGCGCGAAATTCAACACGCATAACGCAATTGAATTGGAAAAATTTGCACTTGCAATGCATTTAAATAGGAACAAAAAATACGCGCAATAGACCAAAAAAATACACGAAAAAAAAACGGAATTGAATCGGGACCCAAAAATATGCAAAATACGCGAAAAAACGCGGAAAAAATTCACTTTGCGCTTAATTGAATCAGGCCCATAGTGTCCAATATTACATTAGAGATTCAGACTTAATACAAAATTTCAAAATAAAACCTACCTTCCACTCAAGCTATATAAATATTTTGATCTGTGGATGAAGGTGAATAAATCTGAATCAAATGTTGCTACTGGCACCATGTTATGTTTCTGTAAAACTCTCTCCCATGCACCAGGTCACTGATTATAATCAATAAACAAACAGTCAACTCTTTTATCAGCTGTTAGTACAACTCTTTACACCTTTACCATTAGACAGATTACATTTATTATTGCGTAATAGTGTAAACTTTGTGAGACCCGATACTGATAGAAAAAGCTAAATTTGTGTGAATTGTCATCTCTCCTGCAAACCGGATATGGTTGCTTATCATACACTAAGAGTTATGCTTAGGCTGCAGTTATGGGTTAGGCTGCGGTAGTGATTATTGTTAGCACTTGTGTCTCACAGCGGTGAGGTTAGGAGTTCGATTCCCATACTGGGCCTTATCTGTGTGGAGTTTGTATGTTCTCCCTGTGTCTGAGTGGGTTTCCTACAGGTGCTCCGGTTTTCTCCCACACTCCAAAAACATGCTGGTAGGTTAATTGGCTGCAGAATAAATTAACCCTAATGTGTGTGCTTGTTAGCGAACTTAGAATGTAACTCCAATGGGGCAGGGACTGAAGTGACTACATAATCTGATAGCGCTATATAAAAACCTGTTAATAATAATTGATGGCGCTATATAAAAACCTGTTAATAATAATTGATGGCGCTATATAAAAACTTGTTAATAAATAGATAAATAATAAAAAATGGTGCTATATAAAAACCTGTTAATAATTGATGGCGCTATATAAAAGCCTGTTAATAATAATTGATGGCGCTATATAAAAACTTGTTAATAAATAGATAAATAATAAAAAATGGTGCTATATAAAAACCTGTTAATAAATTATCATTGATGGCGCTATATAAAAACCTGTTAATAAATAATCATTGATGGTGCTATATAAAAACCTGTTAATAAATAAATAAAAAATAAAAAATGGTGCTATATAAAAACCTGTTAATTAATAGAGAAATAATAATTGTTGGTGCTATATAAAAACCTGTTAATTAATAAATAGATAAATAATAATTGTTGGTGCTATATAAAAACCTGTTAATAAATAAAATAAATAATGTACAGATATCAGAAAACAGGACAAGAGAAACATAGACATTTTCGGCAGATAAGAGCCACTTGGCCCATCCAGTCTGCCCAGTTGTTCTTGTAAACCTATTTGACCCACCATTTAGTTTAAGATTTAGGATAACCTTATATTTATCCCAAGCATGTTTACACCGTGTTATCCCACGTTCAGTGAAGTCATTTTTTTCTGCGCTTTTCCTAACTAGTTTATACACATGTGCTTGTGTTCTAATAACCTCTTCCTTTAAATATGGCGCCCTCTTTTAATGGTTATAACCCTTAATATATGTAAAATCTGTTATCATATCTGCTTGCGTAGTCAATTGCGTAAGTCCCCTGTCTCGGAACATCTGCTCATGCTCACGCCAGATGTCCCCAGTGCGTAAGTACTAATGTGACGTACGTAAGGGGCTGACCCTTCAGTTACGATGGCTGTATCCCTGCCATATAAATGAGGGGTTGGGGGGCGGGGGCAGCCCCGTTACTACTAGTCGTAAAAGTTAAGGTAGGAATGCAGGGGGCGTGCACTCCCCGCTACAGGAGCGTAACGACGGACGCTCGCATGCACATAAAGCGCACAAGGGTCAGGATCTACCCCATTGTGTTAGCATTTAACCTTCCGAATGCAATACAAATGGTATTCTGTAAATAAAAAGGGCTGCTGAGTAGCCCCCGGTCTCCCGGGATAATTCCCTGTAGGTCCTATGGCCACCCCTGCTCATGGATCCAATCGCTTTAAATCTAAAGTTTATAAATGTAATGCATCACGATATTATATATATAATAGCTCTATTTCATGTTATTTTGTGGAACACAAAGGGACTTTAGTTTACAGAACAATTTGGAGATCACAAAATGTCTGAAAATTTGCACCGACTAGAAACCCTCTAAAAGAAAACCAAAATGCAGGTGACCCAATGACCCGTCCGACGTTCTCCCGATATGAGAAGCACCCGCGGGGCAGACGCTCTAAACCCAAGGCCCCTGGTACTAAGTATGAACTTTGAGGTTACATGTTGTCTCAGTCATCTCATACATCGACAATTAGTGAACCTAATTCAATTGTTCCTCTTGGTAACTATGACATCTGTCACCAGAAGAATGTCCCATTTCCTGAGTCCTATTTGCTGCCAAAGACAGGGGCTGAATGCGAGGAGGAAAAAAAGGCAACCATTCATCTGCAGGAATTGTGATTTATAACACTCGCCTGTCCTGATATGAATCATTTCCTTGTTTCAACATTCTAGGCATAGGAGACAGATGTTCACAACTGTATTATAGAGTCTGCTTGTCACAGCCATAAGAAACACCATTCACTTTTAGGGATATTTAAAGTTTGACATCATGTGACTGGAGGCGAGAGGTTAAAGGTCAAACAGTGAAGAAAGAGCGAAATAATATTATTTAAAATTAATGTTCTGTTGTGTCTGTTCCAGTCCATTACCTTGCCTCAATGTTGTAGTCTTATATTTATTGCCTTTGTATACATCAGATATTTAATGTTTTGACTATTTACTTGAGTACTTACTAGTTCACCCACCATTTTGAATTATTTATCCATGTCACATTAATTGGTATTTTAATTGATTTAGGTATCTATATTATTTATTTATTTCAGATCTACTTTTTAGCACTCAACGTATTATTGTTTTATTGGTTTAAATACTTGGGTTATCATATTTACACCACTTTAAGGTTTTTTAGAGTGTTTGCATAATTGATTATGTATACTATAAACATTTATTATAGCACTATATATAGTTAAGATTGTCTTTTTATTAAAAATATATCAATTGTGATATTATTCATTTAGGCTAACACAAATATATATTTTAGTTTTTTTAAAGTTCATTTTCCCTTTAGTGCCCCACCCAACCCCATTTTTCTTGTTTGGCACTACCTTGCCTGGCAAATCAAATAATACATAGTATATACGCCATATTCAAACCTGGATTATTGGAACGATTTATTGCAGAGTATAAAACCAAACTGGGGCAAAGAATAGTTTGGATAATTATTTTGTTTGGATAATTAGACCATGCTGGTGGAAGTGGCTGACACAGATGTAGGTTTTTCCAGCCTCCAGCACTCCTTGTTTTCATAAAAATGAATTATATATTACATACATTACATACTTACATAAATACATTTAATATTTAATTGATAAATACATCACTTTATATTTTCCACTTTCCATACTTTCTTGCAATGTAGCCCACTTATCCTGCATTGAGGAGCAGCAGTTTACCCTCTCCTGTCTGAGCTAAGATGGCGTGGGTGTGGTCACATGTCTCAGAGGCCCACCCCTGCGGGACCTCTTCATTTGGCCTATTGTACATGAAAAGAGAGCTCTGAATTGCAGTTGCTGCACATGAGCCACAAAGCTAGAAATAGCCAATTAATATGCAGACACCGTACATCTCAGCTCTGGAAGCCACATGCTGACCGAGAGCCATGGATTGGCCACCCCTTTTGTAGTTCATGAATGACCTCTTTAATCCATGCTTGCCAATAAATTAATTGTCATCTCTAAAATAAAATTTTAAACACCTTGCGAGGGGCACTGCCAGGCAAATGCCTTTTGGGAGGGTACCTACCAAATGTGGTGGCAGACCTAAAGATAGGGGAGGCTAGCCGCTCCTCACTGCAACCACCAGAAGGACAAATGCTCTGCATATGCGGGGAACATGGCTTTACTGCGCATGCGCAGAGGAGCCACCATGTTGCTGCTCATGCGGTGACAGGCTGCTGTTCTGTGCACACTTGTTGGAACTGACCGTGGCTCTGTGGAATGTATGTTTGGCAGCTGCCTGCTCTGTTCTACTGTTAAGCTGCCAATGCACTAGTCCAGTTATAAGTCCCAGCAAGAGGTGGCCTGATTAGAAGGTCAATTTACCATTAGGGAAAGGTCCTGATATTGGGAAAGGGACTGATATTCCTGGCAGAAGAGGGAGGTGCTGCCGATATTGACAGGAGGCCCTTGCAGCTGATTGTATGCACAGGCCTCCTGTCAGTCACTGCACTGACAGTCTGGGCCTTTTGTCAATCTACACAGAAGACGCTATTGGTTGCCTTCAAAACAAAAAAGAAAAAAAACAGAGCAGAGTTCTGATACGGTACCTCCTGGGCGGAGTTACGCAGACAATTACCAGTATAGCAGTAACTATAGGACCGTATTTACAGTTAAGAGTGAGTTAGGTGCAGACAGATTCGCACCTAACTCACTCTTCCAGCCCCTTATCCGCACCTCATTTTTAGGTACCTTTTGGCACTTACGAGTGCCATAGGGCTACCTTATATAACCGCGCAATGTCCGTACAGCCATTTCCTCTCTCCCCCACCCTCCCGGACTAATCTAAGTCCCTCCCCCCTCCCACTTCTTCCTAAGCACGCCCGAGGCGGCATCCCACTTCTTCCTAAGCATGCCCGAGGCGGCATTACACTGCCTCTTTCTACTTAAAGTACTCAGTGTGGACTTTAAAGACTGCACGGAGGCAATCTACATACTGAACTGGTATGTAGATTGCGTATATGACCTACCACGCATGCATAGTAGATCATCTCATCAACATATGCACTTAAGAAGCAGAAGCTTCTAAAGTTTGAATCAAGCCCATAATAACAAAAGCTCTGCATCAATTGCAGAATAGAGTTTTCATTACTGTATTACTACTGTTCTTGCTATTATTATTATTATTATTATTGCTTATATAGTGCCACAAATTGTCAGCAACGCTTTACAGAGAACATTAGACATTTACATCAGTCCCTGCCCCTGTTGGAGCTACATACTAAGGTCCCCAACACATACATACACTAGGGTTGCTTTAGTCAGCAGCCAATTAACCTGCCAGCATGTTTTTGGAGTTTGGGAGGAAACCCACACAGACATGGGGAGAACATACAATCTCCACACAGATAAGGCCTAGTCCAGGAATTGAACTCATGACCTCAGCGCTGTGAGGCACATTGTGCTAATAATAACAGACAGACAGCGGTAACTCCACCCAGGAGGTGGAGGTTCAGGGAAATAAGCAGCTTGGGTCCAATACATTTTAAGCATGCTGTAAGATAAAATTATCGTAATCACGTATTTTGGGAGCGTTTTTGTCACATTTATAAAAAAAAAAAATATAGGCCAAACATTACAGCCATTATTGCTCCAATCACCCAATAACCAATAGTATATGGCCAGCTTTAGGGTCCAAGGAATTAGTGGAATTTCCAGGAGAAAAGGATAGTGCATTATTATTGTTGTTGTTATTATTATTATTTATTTATTTAGTTATTTATTTATTATAACCTTAGATTTAGTGTCCTCCAGATCGATCGCTACATGCATCCTAGGAAATTGCAGCTATAAGTGACTGTAAGAACTAATGGCTCTTTCCTGCTTATCTTATGTAAAGCTTTCACAGTGAGTGTTAATAATTCTTGGCTTCAAAAGTGTTATCAATGTCAAGAGTCTCTCTGCATGTCTGGATAAGGCAGACAGGTCACACACTGACAGCTCACACTGAGCATGTCACATGTGCAGCCTTTTTGCTGTTCATTTCCTTTCCTTGTAATGTGCTGAAACCCAGTCACTATGATACACAACAATAAAATCTGTGTTTCTCATCCTATAGTATCTATGCCAGTGTCACCCTTCTGTTCTTTGTGCACTTGAACTGTCTGCTTACACTCTAAGGTTTTCAAGTGCACCATATCCCAAAAAAGCCTTGCAATCTGCGGAGGGGTGAGACTGTCACTGCCTCTAAGCCAACAGCTAAGCAGATGATTTATAGAATGTGAGCAAGACATTAACCATTAGCAGCTCACTATCACCTGTGTCAAAACACTCACATATTGACTATCCCCACACTAACTCCAACTTCACACATTGGTGCTACATGGAGACGGGTTATACTTAAACCTTGCTGCCGGGAATTACACTGATAAACACTCTAAATCATCATGTCTGTTGTCACGTAAATACTTACGTGTGGGCGTGCCAATTTTACGTGCGTCCAAAATACGTCTGAAATACGTGAAGCAGGCGGGGGGTTGTATTTAAAGTGTACAGTATGGGCGTGCTTAGCTGCGTAAATTCGTGTAGCCCATACATACGTGTGCATATGACTGCGGTTACTTTGGAAAAAGTTAAGGTAGGGTTTGGAAAGCGTATCTTGACAAAATACATACGTTATACACACAAAGAAACCGCACTAATCCAATTTTCCAAACACTCTGTGGTATATATATATTGTATACAAGAAACACATAACCTGGATATACCAGGTCAAAGATACCACTTAACAAGTGCAAATTAATTACAATGAATGGAAACTGTGTCTCACACTAATTTAGAAATCTATTTCATTTTATTAAATAGTACAAAACAATGAATTTAGCAAACGAACATATTACAATAAAATACTTCCATACTCATATCCCCATATAGCTGCATACAAAGTAAATGAAGACCATAGGAAGAAACAATCAATAGAAACATTGTAGCAGTAAAAGTATCAAAAAGACATTGTATCCACCATAATTACCGCAATACATGCAGGAGAAAATGTAGGTAAGAGCAGACACACAAGGAAATTCAGTCCACGAGGACAAAGACAAAGCCACCTATACTGAAAAGCAGGAACCTGTCCCTACTGACATTTAACGTCCTCACGGACGCGCTTCGCCCTTTCCGGGTCTGTATCTGCCCCTGCACTAAACTTACAATGTGGCTGTCTTCAAATTAGAGGATATTGAGAACTGGAAGCAAAAAGCAACAGGTCCTGTGCACCGGACCCGCCGTAATCAGTTTCCCGACGCGCGTTTCGTTGTGAACTTCATCATGGGAGTCAATCATGCTGAGGGAGATTCGAGCTGGAGATTTTAAAGGAACATGCTCCAATCAAAATATGCTCCTCCCTGGCTGCACAAATGCAAGAGACAAATGAAATAAGAATGAGAGACAGTATTAGCATTGTTCTGTATTGGGACTCATATAAATCTTTCTCTAAGGGCCAGATTTACTAAACTGCAGGATTGGAAAAGTGGAGATGTTGCCCATAGCAACCATTCAGAATCTAGCTGACATTCTCTAGTATGTAATCTGAAAGTGACAGCTAGAATCTGATTGGTTGCTATGGGCAACATCTCCACTTTTCCAATCCCGCGAGTTTAGTCATTCTTGCCCTAAGTGTGTGATTATGCCACACACTCTGTCATAAAGCCACGTGCACTCCTATGAGCTGTTAGGGGAGCCATCATTAGCGCCCACTTGGTGATGCCAATAACGTCACACCCGCCTCACATGTTCCAGGCCAAGCTTGGCCAACCTGTCCCTCTCCAGAGGTTGTGAGCCACTAGTCCCGACGGCTTAGGTATAGTGAATGTAAAAGAGATTTTCAACCTGCGCCAACAAACAGAACGAATATATTGTAAAACTTCTCTTTATTTCAAAAGTAAAATCAAAGTAAAGAAAACTGTGACAGACGTGTTCACCGAATAACAAATAGCACTTAGAAATGGCAGAATGTGATGGGGAGTGGTACTGCAGACAATCACAACACAGTGTAATTATACAGTACAACGTACATTGATATTTGACACAGAAATAAGCTACAATTGTGATGAGGAGTGGCCCCTCAACCCACCACCCATAAACAGCCCACAACACAGTGCAGAATAAATGCAGCGTCTTCCCGATAACTTGATGGGAACAAGGAATAAATGTATTAGTCGCAACAATGTTGCTTAGAAATGCTACTCGCAGCGACACTAGTTATAGTGTAGAAGACCGTTATGGTGCTTAAAACAAGGGTGCCATGATGCTGGTGACAGGTTTAAATGTTAGTAGGGGGCCGTAATAAAGGAGGCGGTATCGATGGTATAATAATTTCAATCAGGGCAGCCACAGCCCGTCCCAGATGATGAAAATCATACCTGACACCCATAAGAACAGATCTCACCACATAGGCATGAATGACCCCTGCAGATATTGTCAGAGCATGACAGGTATACCGTGCATTGACCAATCTGCCCATTAAATGGTTTATTATTATATAACAGCCACTATTAACCAGGTTTATTGGTGCCGAGTTTTTCCTGTCTGCTGAATGACCTCATTATTGAAAACACACTTTGATTTTTCATCTGGCAACGTTACCCCGTCTAATTCTAGATACTAATTAAGCCTTTAAGAGTGTCAAGTTGCCAGAATCCGAGCAATGATTTATGTTGCTGCCGTACAGTCAGAAAACCATTGTGTAGTCGTTACATGCACGCAGACCCGCTCTCTACAGATGGCTCGACGACTTCATTCTGGCTGAATGGTGAAGCTGTCATGGTTTATCACTTTGGCGTAGGGTATAATGAAGATTGATCGCTTCCATATTGAGCACATTTTTCAGCTTTTTTGTAACGTCCACATTCCTTTTCATTGTACAATTATCTAATCCATCTGCATAGCATAGCGCTAAAATCCAAACTGCTTACAAAAAAGAATCCATTAGCGGAGGATGTCCTTAACAGCAGTTTCTTAAAGCGAATGAGTTGGGAGCTCCTAGAAGGCTCCGTTTTCCAGACCACCAATAGACCTCCAGAAGGATCGACTGTAGTGACTACGGGCCAGATCCTGAACTAAGTCCGACAGGGGACTTACGCCAGTCATCTGTGTAAGCTTCTTGTCTCGGAACATCTGCGCATGCGCGCGCCAGGTGGGGCAGACCCTTCAGTTACGTGGATAGCCATGTAAACGAGGGGTCAGGGGCGGGGGGAAACCCTGTTACGACTAGTTGTAGAACTTAAGGTAGGTGTCCAGATTTCGTACCGACAGCGGGGCGTGCAGGGGGCGTGCACTCTCCACTAGGTCCGCGTAACTACGGGATCTGGGCCTACGTAACCAATATGAGCAGATCGCATGCACGGCGTACTCACGCATCTAGAACGTGGAAATTGGCTACTTCATTGAAATCTGCATCTGGTCCAGTATTTATATTTTATATGTATATATAATTCCTGTAGAATAAAAATGATATATGAAGCTATCGAAGGG
>WWET01000365.1:205170-223734 GCA_011038615.1 Limnodynastes dumerilii
ACTGACCAGCTTTACTATCACACTGTTATTTAGACTTGGGATAGGAAACATCACCTCTCAACACTAATACTGTCTGCAACAGATGAAATATGACTCCCCTGCAATCAACATGGTTTAGCCCAGGAGTAACTAAGTTCAAACACTTAGCTAGGTCAGCCCATTGACTGGAAGATCTACGTCAGATCTCCACGTTACCCCTGCATCTGTCAGACTCACTTAAATGGATGGAGGTAGCTCTGGGTATCGATCCCTCACCCTGCAGCTTCTAATGCAATGATTTAAGCTGTAGGGAGAGACACGGAGCTTCCTGCGTCACGGTTACATGGAAGCGGCTGCAGATTCAGTGGCTGAACTTCAGGATGCCCCCTTCACAGGGCTGGTGCCAAGAGTCCAGCGCCTCCATTTTTGCTACCCCCCTATGTAACGTCACACGCCGTGAAGAACAGTCTTTCCCTGCTGATCGGCCCATTGATGTGCAGCCTGGTGCTCTCAACTATCAGCAGACCCCCCTCTTTTTATGAGCCCGGTCAAAAGTCCTGGCAGTCTCCCCTCTGATGGTGGCCCCGCTTCTGCCCCCTCTGTTGTAGCAGTGCTGCATTGTGGGAAATATCACAGTATTAAATATAGCTCCTCTCAAAACCATAGACCAGAAGTTCTCTTCTCAACCAAGTACCACTGACCAATCCCATTCTATGCTCATTACCTTCTCCTTCATCTTTGCCTTCACCCTCATCAATCCCTTCTCCCTGTGGTCCTGCTATTATTATCTGTTACATACTTTCCCACTCCCCTGTTCCCTCCCTCTGGTATATTAACATATCTGCGACATTATCCTGCAGAGACCCTGCATATATATATATATATCTGTTACATCATGTTGATTTTCATTCCATTTCATGATCCATATTTAATATATGGCATTCAGACCCCAATATATTTTATTATACATGCTCCCTGCCAGCTAGATTTGCTCATGGTTAAAATACAAATTCTTGTAGATGGTGTATCTCTATATAACCCAGGTCAGTCCTTCACATATAACCATCCCCTCCCCATAGCCTAACCTTAACCCTCCCTTAACCTTATCCCTTCCCCAGCCCTAACCATACCCTTCCCTCAACCCAACCTTAACCCTCCTCTAACCATACCCTCCCCACAGCCTAACCTTAACCCATCCCAACCCTAACCATCCTTGTCCCGCAGCCTAACCTTAACAATTCAATAACCATAACCATCCTTATCCCATAGTCTAACCTTAACCCTCCCCTCTCCGCAGCCTAACCCTAATCATCCCTGTCTCACTGCTTAACCTTAACTCTCCCCTCTCCACAAACTAATTCTAACCATCCTTGTCCACCAGCCTAACCTTAACTCTCTCCGCAGCCTAACCGTAACCATCCCTGTCTCACAGTTTAACCTCAACCCTCTCCACAACCTAATTCTAACCATCCTTGTCCACCAGCCTAACCTTAACCCTCTCCGCAGCCTAACCCTAATCATCCCTGTCTCACAGCTTAACCTCAACCCTCCCCTCTCCACAACCTAATTCTACCCATCCTTGTCCACCAGCCTAATCTTAACCCTTTCTGCAGCCTAACCGTAACCATCCCTATCCCCCATTCTAACCCTAACCAGAAAGGGTATGTTGTCGAAATAAGATAACATTATACCTGTTGCGATTTTTAAATATTCTTTATTAAAAATATATGTGTTACAGCTACAATGAAGATGCTGGCTATGACGGTAGCAGCAGCCACACCTGATAAATGAAATTCCCACGTCCCCACCTTGCATTGGAAAGAAATAGGGTGCCCTGTTGCTTCCTAGAACCATCTGCTCGGTGATCGGCTCTGATGTAAAGACACATAATACTCGGGTCTATGACGCATACTCTGTCACCCTCACCTGACCTCGGCTGGAAGCTTCATAGTGTAATGTGTAAACAGGGCTTACACCTATTCAGCAGTGCAGAGGACGTCAGCGCTCAGTCTTTGTAGGATTTTGGGATCTGAGTGAGGTGACGGTAACCTAAACTGTTTACGTGCTACAAAGCTTCATGTTTTCTTGTGTAACGTAACCTCAGACTATTCATCCTTCCTGCACGTCTCCCTCTAACACCTGCCCGTGTAATCGTATCATCAGGGGTCTGAGTCATGCGCTAATATGTAGGGCACAGGCTAGGAACCAGTGCCAGCTTTATGGACTGTATTATAACAGTGGAGCAAAGCTCTACCCGTCACGTTCCTGTGCCAAGTACCTGTATTACCTGCGGTGTAATTCCACCTATATTCCTGTTTTATAGAACATGGGTCACCGGGACTGTCTTTGGCTTTCATTTTTAATTATTTCTTTCTTGTTAAGTTTAGACAATTAGGGCCTGATCCAGACCTACGCTGCCCGCTGTATTTATGGCAGGCGGATTTGTAAGATCGGCTGATCAGCCGATCTGCACATGCGCCGGGCAGATGTTGCCCGGTGTAATCATTGTTTATCTGTGCTCCGGATCGCGCGGATCCGCTGTATTTACGGAGGAAGGGGCGGGCAGCTCTGTAACTATGCTGTAGTTACGGAAGGTAGGCGGGGGGAGAGAGGGAATTTAGCTTGGAGGGGCAGGGTTAGAGGCATTACGCTCCTGTTCCGGGGTAATTACACTCGGTTACGCCGGCTGAAGTTAGGGTACAGGGGGTGTAATTACGCCAGGACAGGGGGAGTGTCAGGGGGAATGCATAGTAGCTACGCTGGCCGTAAATACGCAAAACGGCGCAGCGTAGCTCTGGATCAGGCCTTTATACACAAAATGGTGGTTGCTCAAATCAGTTTATAGGATAATGCAGACAGGTGCACGACAGGCCGGTAATCTGCTTAGACTTAGACAGCTGCACTTTTCAGTTCTCTGTGTGTTTATAGGGTATATGTCCCAGATACATGCGGCATAATCCTGCTTGCTAAGGGCCAGAGCTGCCAGCACAGCATCAGCGGAGATTCAATGCATGGTGTGGTCTGACGGCTCGGTGTACCTAATTCTAATTCTATCCCTAACTACTAACAGGGGAAGCAGAGAGCGGACCACAGGAAGAAGATGGCAGACCGCAGTGCACCAGGGAAGCGCAGAGCAGACCGCAGTGCACCAGGGAAACATAGAAACATAGAAAGTGACGGCAGATAAGAGCCACATGGCCCATCTAGTCTGCCCATTTGTTTATTGAAAACTATACTAAACAGATAGCAGACCGCAGTGCACCAGGGAAGCAGATACCAGACCACAGTCCACCAGGGAAGCAGAGAGCGGACCGCAGTGCACCAGGAAAGCAGAGAGCAAACCGCAGTGCACCAGGAAAGCAGAGAGCAAACCGCAGTGCACCAGGAAAGCAGATAGCAGAGCACAAGGGAAGCAAAGAGCGGACCGCAGATAGCAGAGAGCAGACCGCAGTGCACCAGGGAAGCAGAGAGCAGACCGCAGTGCACCAGGGAAGCAGAGAGCAGACCGCAGTGCACCAGGGAAGCAGAGAGCAGACCGCAGTGCACCAGGGAAGCAGAGAGCAGACCGCAGTGCACCAGGGAAACAGAGAGCAGACCGCAGTGCACCAGGGAAACAGAGAGCAGACCGCAGTGCACCAGGGAAACAGAGAGCAGACCGCAGTGCACCAGGGAAACAGAGAGCAGACCGCAGTGCACCAGGGAAGCAGAGAGCAGACCGCAGTGCACCAGGGAAGCAGAGAGCAGACCGCAGTGCACCAGGGAAGCAGAGAGCAGACCGCAGTGCACCAGGGAAGCAGAGAGCAGACCGCAGTGCACCAGGGAAGCAGAGAGCAGACCGCAGTGCACCAGGGAAGCAGAGAGCAGACCGCAGTGCACCAGGGAAGCAGAGAGCAGACCGCAGTGCACCAGGGAAGCAGAGAGCAGACCGCAGTGCACCAGGGAAGCAGAGAGCAGACCGCAGTGCACCAGGGAAGCAGAGAGCAGACCGCAGTGCACCAGGGAAGCAGAGAGCAGACCGCAGTGCACCAGGGAAGCAGAGAGCAGACCGCAGTGCACCAGGGAAGCAGAGAGCAGACCGCAGTGCACCAGGGAAGCAGAGAGCAGACCGCAGTGCACCAGGGAAGCAGAGAGCAGACCGCAGTGCACCAGGGAAGCAGAGAGCAGACCGCAGTGCACCAGGGAAGCAGAGAGCAGACCGCAGTGCACCAGGGAAGCAGAGAGCAGACCGCAGTGCACCAGGGAAACAGAGAGCAGACCGCAGTGCACCAGGGAAACAGAGAGCAGACCGCAGTGCACCAGGGAAACAGAGAGCAGACCGCAGTGCACCAGGGAAACAGAGAGCAGACCGCAGTGCACCAGGGAAACAGAGAGCAGACCGCAGTGCACCAGGGAAACAGAGAGCAGACCGCAGTGCACCAGGGAAACAGAGAGCAGACCGCAGTGCACCAGGGAAACAGAGAGCAGACCGCAGTGCACCAGGGAAGCAGAGAGCAGACCGCAGTGCACCAGGGAAACAGAGAGCAGACCGCAGTGCACCAGGGAAACAGAGAGCAGACCGCAGTGCACCAGGGAAACAGAGAGCAGACCGCAGTGCACCAGGGAAACAGAGAGCAGACCGCAGTGCACCAGGGAAACAGAGAGCAGACCGCAGTGCACCAGGGAAACAGAGAGCAGACCGCAGTGCACCAGGGAAACAGAGAGCAGACCGCAGTGCACCAGGGAAACAGAGAGCAGACCGCAGTGCACCAGGGAAGCAGAGAGCAGACCGCAGTGCACCAGGGAAACAGAGAGCAGACCGCAGTGCACCAGGGAAACAGAGAGCAGACCGCAGTGCACCAGGGAAACAGAGAGCAGACCGCAGTGCACCAGGGAAACAGAGAGCAGACCGCAGTGCACCAGGGAAACAGAGAGCAGACCGCAGTGCACCAGGGAAACAGAGAGCAGACCGCAGTGCACCAGGGAAACAGAGAGCAGACCGCAGTGCACCAGGGAAACAGAGAGCAGACCGCAGTGCACCAGGGAAGCAGAGAGCAGACCGCAGTGCACCAGGGAAACAGAGAGCAGACCGCAGTGCACCAGGGAAACAGAGAGCAGACCGCAGTGCACCAGGGAAACAGAGAGCAGACCGCAGTGCACCAGGGAAACAGAGAGCAGACCGCAGTGCACCAGGGAAACAGAGAGCAGACCGCAGTGCACCAGGGAAACAGAGAGCAGACCGCAGTGCACCAGGGAAACAGAGAGCAGACCGCAGTGCACCAGGGAAACAGAGAGCAGACCGCAGTGCACCAGGGAAGCAGAGAGCAGACCGCAGTGCACCAGGGAAACAGAGAGCAGACCGCAGTGCACCAGGGAAACAGAGAGCAGACCGCAGTGCACCAGGGAAACAGAGAGCAGACCGCAGTGCACCAGGGAAACAGAGAGCAGACCGCAGTGCACCAGGGAAGAACCTGATCCTAACCATAACCGTGCTCCTAACACTAAAAGTCTGGCGGCGCTTCCGAAAATGAATGGGTGAATATGTCGATCAGTCTACTTGCCCATTCATTAAAAAAAATATCTAAATTGGCTGCTAAAGAATTGTCGGCTGTCTCTACTTCAGAAAGACAGCCATCGTGGTGGGGGCTCCCACCGGGCTGAAACACAGCCTTATTGTACTATTGCAAAACCTCCCACATTATTTACACACCATACACATCCCGACCACCGTCGTAACACTTCCATTACAGAAGTCTGGATCTGCAAGGGGAAAATGACCGTTTGGTCCGTGCGTGAAGGAAAATGGGCCAGAATATTTATTACATACATGGAGAAGACTGGCAGTAAACGCCCGCATTTCCTTATAAATATATATATATAATCTGCACAGTGCACCCATACATCTTACCTAGCGATCTGGAAGCTTTGCATTAATAGAAACCCATTTCAGCGTACCGGCTCTCTTAGTATGTAATACAGCAGCTGAAGGCAACATGTGGTTCTCCAGGTGTTGTGAAACTACAAGTCACATTATGCTTTTGGAGATACCCGCTTTGTCAGCTGTTGGAGCATGCTGGGAGCCGCCCTAATCCCTAGTTGTCACTACTTATGATGACCATGCAGTGACACACGCAACAGCAACAGAACGGGCCTGCTATCAAGGGGCCGGATCCAGATCTCCGTCGGACACACGACTTCCACTAGCTGCTTGCGGGATTTGGGCCCGACAGGGTGTACCGAATTCCCGCAAGGGGGAGCAGATGAGAGTGATTGGACGGCGGTGTGCTCTTCTGCGCGAATCTGTGTTCGGACGAATGCAGAGCAATGTGACAAACTAAAGGTTGTGTTGCTGACAAGCGACTAGAACCCTGTAGGTGAGAGGAGGTGGCCGGGGAGTTGCTTTCCCTCTCACGTGTGTGCTTTCAGACCTCCTGCGTACTTAACCTGCATAGAGGTCTGGATCAGCTCCAAGATTTGGACGGCTGGGAATTTAAATGCATTTGTACTTGTCAACCTGTAAGTGTATCGTGCGACTGAATTACTCACAAATCTGGAATAGATTACACACAAATGGTAAATTTACTAGAACTTAAAGTTATAAAGAAGGTTGCTGAACAGAAAGACTAATGATCAGCCAACATATTAAAATCACCTGCCTAACATTGTGTAGGATCCTCTTGTGTTGCAAAAACAGCTCCGACCCATTAAGGGCATGGGACCAGATTTACTAAGCTGCAGTTTGGAAAATTAGAGATGTTGCCCATAGCAACCAGTCAGATTCTAGCTGACATTCTCTAGTATGTAATAGGAAAGTGAGAGCTAGAATCTGTTTGGTTACTATGGGCAACATCTCCACTTTTTCTTTCCCACAGCATAGTAAATCTGGCCCATAGACTCCACAAGACCTCTGATGGTGTCCTGTGGTATCTGACACCAAGATGGTAGCAGCAGATCCCTCAAGTCCTGCCAGTTGTGAGGTGGAGCCTCCTTGGCTCGGATCTGTTTTTTCAGATTGAGATCTGGGGAATTAGGAGGTCAAGGCAACACCCTATACTCTTTGTCATGTTCCTCCTGGACAATCTTTGCAGTGTAGCAGGGTGTGCATTATCGTTCTGAAAGAGGAATACTGTTGCCATGAAGGGCTGTCCTTGGTCTGCAGCAGTGTTTTGGTAGAGGGTATTTTTCAAACTAACACCCAAATAAATGCCAGGATCCAAGGTTTCCCAGTAGAACGTTACCCAAAGCCTTAAACTGTCTCCGCTGGTTTGCCTTCTTCCCATCGTGCATCCTGGTGCCGTCTCTTCCCCAGGTAAATCACACACACACACACACACTCACCCGGCCGACCACAAGATGTAAACCATCATCATACCACCTTCTGCCATTGCTCATGGTTCAGTTCTCATGTGCCCATTGTAGGCCCTTTGGACCTGGGCCAGCATGGGCTCGCTTAACCAGTCTGTGTCCACTCAGCTGCAAGCTGCAATTCACAGTTTTTTCTGACACCTTTCTGTAACAGCCAGCATTAACTTTTGAAGAAACTGTGCTACAGAAGCTCTCTGTGATTGCAGCAGACAGGCTGTATCAATGAGCATTGGGTGTCCATGAACTTGTAGCCGCTTTACTGGTTGTCCTTCCCGGAACCACTAATCTAATCACTGCATGCTGGCAAATCCCAGTCATCTAGATATCACAATTTGGCCCTTGTCAAACACGCTCAGATCCTAACTACTGACCAAAAGAAAGAGGCAGAATATTCTAAATATAAATTTTATAATAAAAACAAACGTAAATGGCATGGACAAATATAACAAGACCTGTGACCTTATATTTTGTCACATAACCTTTATAGGCAATCACTTTCATCCAGGGAGATCTGTAGCTCTAAATCATTTTTATTGTTATTAATTAAAAAATATATTTTTTGACATTTTTTTATTTGCATACAAACATTTAATTTTAGTGCATTTGCATTGTGGCTGAATCACTCACACTAATAATAATCAGCGTTTCCATGTACATTAGAGTGTGACTAACCTGCTCTTGCGTAACATAACTGCATTGGCCTTCGCTGCTTTGTGCGCAGACAATACAGTTGTGTTTAGTTAAACCTTTCTGCTATACATGGGGAGACATTGCTTGCACGGCAGGCCCACCTGCTGGGGAAAGCTGATTAAGGCATCAGATATCATTAAAACTTTGTTTATTTACCAAATAGCAGCTTCTGACTTCCTGCAGAGATCAGACATTGGAGCTAACATCACCCATTCAATGTCCTACAGGAAGAGTGTATGCCTCATCTTGCAATTTGAATGTAAAGAGTGTATGCCTCATCCTGCGAATTGAATGGGTGAAGTTAGCTCCATTGTCTGATCTCTGCAGGAAGCCAGCAGCTACTAAATGGTAAATAAACAAAGTTTTAATGATTTACTAATGTGCTGCAATATAGTTTCTACATTATGTTGCAAAATATGCATCATGGCAGAGAAAGCTTTATCTGAGCCCTGCTGTATGTGCACTGTCATCCATTATCTTTGGAAGCACCTTTGGATTACACACTGCCCGCACGAGTTTTGCACCCAGACGCACGGTTCGCTCGATGTGTGCCAATTTGCGCATGCCTATTTCTGGATGCTTAAATCTTAACCATAGATGTTTGACAGCATTCAGATCAGGGCTCATAGATAGAAAACCACTTCAGAATAGTCCAATGTTTTAACTGCAAATATGTCAATCTACCACTAAAATAAATACATTTGGCGACATGTTAAAAGTTTTAAAGTTCAGTGTATGAAGTTACTGATGGTTGCGTAGTTATAATAATATATCATTATTTATAATAATTTCAGTGAAAATAAATTTGTGTTCTTTTTCTGTTGCAGATGCAAGGACGGATTGCAAGGATTCGCCTTTTCAGCCCTTAAGTAAGTCAAGCTCATATATACTGAGATATTTTATGTGTAATAATAGCTATTCCCTTTCAGTAACCATTAGCTTATATCCAAAATATGTGTTGAATTTTAATGTAAGAAAGCATTTTATTGTGCAATACGCATCGCAAAACTAGAACAGTGACTAAGGCTGTCTCTCATATTTAAGGGGCAAAACATGACTTGAACTCCATAGCAAGGAGTTATGGCGAAAGTATGGATGGGCAAAGCCGTTTGGTATTGGGGGCGGGGCTGAGCGGGCCCATCTTCGTAAAAGAAGCTATCAAAGGTTGACAGCTTAAAACAGAGCTTAGCGCTCCATGTATAATGCTGAGCGCTGTTTTAAGCTGTCAACCTCTGACAGCTTGCATACAGTGCAGGAGGAACAACTGCCACGAGTCCCTCTGTGCTCCGTGCCCCGTAGCAGCTACACCCCTATAGTTACATGCCTAAGCAGTTTAATAACAGTTTATGGATTTTGGGCTGGATCCAGACTTAAGTAAGTGCTTGAAATTAGTTACTCCTGGTCGAAACCATGGTGATTGCAGGGGAGTCATATATCATCTGTTGGAAACAGTATTAGAGTTGAGAGGTGATGTTTCCTATCCCAAGTCTAAATAACAGTGTGATAGTAAAGCTGGTCATAAATAACAGTGTGAAAGCTGGTCAGTATCTGTGTGCAGTAAGCAATTCAGAGATATATCCCTGCATGCAAAGAATACAATTACCTTGACTCCCCCTGCAATCAACATGGTTTAGCCCAGGAGTAACTCATTTCAAGCACTTACTTGAGTCTGGATCCAGCCCTTTGTGTGGCATCTTTTTGTCTTGCTTTACAATCCTTTAGTCTTCATTTCCATGACCTGAATGCTTGTCAACACCAGTGATATTTACCTGTCACAATTATCAGGTGGTCCTATAAGGATGATGGGTAAATTGGAATGACATACCTTTTGCCACAGAGTTTTTTGTATTTTGTTGTCGTTTTTTCCGCTTCGCTTATCTGCTTCACTATTTTCATTTATTTAGGTGTTTGAGATTTCTTTTGTCTTTTTTTTTATAAGTTTCAAAGTAATTGTAACGTGTCAGATAGAGGATAGCTTAGACCCTACCTAAAATTGTATAAAACTTACTAAATGTTCTAACAAATATTGTTATTGTTTTTTTTATATATATAGTATTTAGGGATAAAAATGTACTTTATTATTAGTTTGGTCTTGAAATATCCTTTTTACTAACTTAGGATCTGATTCACACTTAAGAAGCTCCTGCTTCTTAAGTGCAGAATCTCCGGAAATGACCTAGTACACATGCGTGGTAGGTCATTTACTCAGTCTACGTACCAGTTAGGTACGGAGTAGTTTAGGAAGAAGGAGACGTGCTTATGCCTTATGGGAGGTTTTAGTTAGAAGTGGGAAGGGGGAGGGATTTAGATTAACCAGGGATTGTGGAGCGAGGTATGGTTGCTTATGGAAGCCCTATGGCACTCTTAAGTGACATAAGGTTTCTAAAAATGGGGGCAGGTTGAGAGACAAGATGGGTGAATTAGGTGCAGATATGGATTCTTACCTGTGAATCCGGTCCTCTAATTTTATAAATGTCATGATCTATTAAATGCATTGCATGTTGATAGTCAGCCATGGTCCCCAGTTTGATAGGGAAAATGGAAGCCCAGGTTTGTACACTCCTTCATAGGTGGGGAGGGGGAGTGCAGCCGCCCCCTTGAAAATGCTGTTTCAAAAATAGACAAACTTTAATGCTAATTTTCGTCTGTCTCTATTCCGATTGGCATACTTACCCATTCAATCATTCATTCGGAAACCACCACAGCAGACCTGCTGGACTGGACAGGTGAGTAATATAGGGTAGTCTATGGGGAGTCAGGCTGCAGGTAGGGGAGTCTTGGGGTTAGGCTGCAGGAGGAGGGTAAAGATTAGGATAAGGGGTTGGGATAAAACTCATCTTTCTCCAGTGGATCGATTACTTCTCTGCGAAGCCGAAGCAATCCATTTCTCAGCAGCGTCCCATACTCCTAAGGGAACGCAACTTGTAAGTTTCAAAAGTACAAAGCCAGTGCTATAAGTATCTAAGAAGTCAGTAAAACTTAGTCTGTTTTAACTTGGTGCTAAAGGTGATCTGATTATTTCCTTCTTTTTTTGTTTCTATGCTGTCATTTAACTTATTCAGATGGATTGGCATACTCTGCTCTACTTAAAAATGAACTTTTAGGGGCTGGTATCGAAAAGGTTCAGGATCCCCAAACTGAGGACCGCCGCTTGCAACCATCTACACCGGAAAAAAAGTCTCTTTTTACGGTAACTATTTTATTTGTCAGTTATTAGTATGTAATAAGAAAGTGAGAGCTACAATCTGATTGGTTGCTATAGGCAACATCTCCACTTTTCCAAACCCGCAGCTTAGTAAGTCTGGCACATGGATTCTCAATGTATTCTCAAGAAAGAGAGAGAGAACACATCCATATTATCCAGTATAAACCTGCAGCTAATTCAATCGCATACTGTTATTAGGAAGTGTAACTAGATACACGGGTGGATGCCGCTATATGGGAAGTAACAGCTAGAAAAAAGGACATAAAAGCACCATCCAATAAAGTGCAGAGGGGGAAGTGAAATGTCCTTTACTTCCTTCTCACTTAGAACTGGATACAGCCCCTCGTACCGCATCTTGGGGAAGATACACAAGTAGGTACGACAGGGGAGTGAAACGCGCCGTGTCATTTAACTTGTGCACATAATTATTACGCATGCGTACCGGCAGGTGTACGCAAAAAGAGGAAGACACCTACTTTATGATGGCCGTATCTCTGCCGTAGAGGCGATTATAGCCAAAATGAGGGGGAGGGGGAGGGGGAAGCCCCGTTATGACTACATATGCGGGTGTATGGCTGGAGACCTAGTCGTAATATTTAAGGTAGGAATCTGGATACGTAAGTGTGCAGATTCACTAGCGAGAGTGGGGAGTGCAGGGGGCCTGCGCTTCCCGCTACGTGATCATACTTACAGACCTTCGCACGCACGTAATGCGTGCGTGGGTCTGCATCTGCCCCCTTGTCCGTACATGCGGCGCTGTTTAGTTCTGCATGAGAGAGAGGGGTGGACTCCCCCTGTCACTCCTTCCTGCTACCATAAGGCAGCTTATGTCACCCTTGCCGATCACCAGCAGATATCTACAGCTCCAACCAGAGTGGCTCTTATGATCCAGCCGGGCACAGAACAGATAACAGCGGTTACCCAGACCTTGTTGCTGGTAGGGAGGGGCTTACTGTATGGCCCGTTTTCAACGACTCCATCTTCACCACCCCGTTGTCCGCCATTTGGTCCTTTGGACCTTGCTTGTTGGATGTAGCCCTATTGTTGCTGGTTGCAAAGGGGCCCCAGTAACAGTTCAAGCGTCAGGGCCCCAAAAATGTAGTTCCGCCGCTGGTAGTGCCAGATCAATCAAAATATCCTGCCGCCCCCAAAAAGCATCTATATCACTGCAAAATAATCTTGGTGCACAAGCCGTTTGAGGATAATTTACTGGCATATTACAGAAAGCGTACAAAGCATTTTGCTTTTTATTAGATAATGCTCTAGGAGTGCTCTGTAAATTACAGTGTATTGATTGGCAGGTTATATATAACACAACTGGATAGAGATCACACACAAGCGCTTTTTCCAATTAGCGTTTAGCTTTGGTGCGGGCTATATATCTTATGTCTCCTCTTCTGTAATAAGCATAACATTTCCAATGGCAAGAACCTGGCTTATGTTTATTTATCTGATGCATACATACATTTTTATTTACATGTTGCATATTTCCGTGTGATTTATGCCCGTGTCTTTCTAGATGCAAACACGGGCCAAGGCACAGATGTTGCAAGCACTACGAAGACAATTGTATCTCTTACTGCATTAAGGTGGGTTGATGATGGCCAAACATTCACAGATTGGAAAACAGCAAGTAATTGCAACATGATGTGCAGGCTCCCAGCCAGGCATGGCAGGCCCGTGTTCTTTGAAGACCCTCGTTGAATAATGTGCGATGAGTAAGCTAGCTAGCCTTTTATGTTATCCCCGAACCCTGGGCCAAAACCCTGTTCCAAGAACATGAATATTATCACTGTTAATTGGGATTAGACGTTTAATCAATCAAATTAGTAAACCATGCTAATGACTTGACCCAGACCGGTAAACGCCTTCCACTGCTGTCTGTGTTTTTTTGCATGGAAATATTCTAATTACTGACGTCTCCGAGGCGGACTGAGCTGGGATCCACAACTGTAAGCTTTAGAGCACTGTACAATAAAAGCTCTAAGGAATATAATGGAACGGTGTATTATCATGGTTGTAGCTAATGGAGGTGCAAGGGGTGCGGCTGCTATGGGACTTGGAGGAGAGGGGAGCTTGTGACAGCCAATCACCCTGCACTGTATGCAAGCTGTCAGAGGCTGGCAACTTAAAAGACTGCTCAGCACGCCATGTATGAGTATGAGTACTGAGTGCTGGTTATAAATACAGCTGCTTGCAATAGATTTATAAACAGCGCTGGACCGTTGAGTTCTTTTTAAGCTGTCCGCCTCTGACAGCTTCTATCAGGCAGTAGTTCCGCCCATCTCCGCCACTAGACCCACTCTGCTTGGCCTGGTTCTGTCCATCCAGTCTCGGTCCCCTCTTCCTTGCTATGGGGCACTGAGATTGTGTCACATTCTGCTCCTGTGTATGATTGCTGTATGGCTGAGTACAAGGACTATCTGTCCTTATTGTGTTTTACCATCTTCAGTGTCCACCTAACGGTATCTATGTGCATGAACTGTTCCTTACCTGAGCTGACTGCTCCTTTTGATCCCTTCACTGATGCCCTGTACTCCCCTGTATGAACATTATTATTGTTATGATTATGATGATTATTATTATCATCATCATTATTATTATTATTATTATTATTATCATTATTGCTTATTTATATAGCACCACAAATTGTCTGCAGCACTTTACAGAGAACATTAGACATTCACATCAATCCCTGCCCCTATTGGAGCTACATACTAAGGACACATACACATACATACATACATACATACATACATACACACACGGGTTAATTTAACTTTAACAGTTAACTTTCCAGCATGTTTTTGACATGTAGGAAACCGGAGCACCCGGAGGCAACACACACAGACTCAGGGAGAATATACAAACTCCAACCTTATCTGGTCACAATAGCATTACAGGGTTGTTCTTACCTTATGTTACCCCCCAGTCTCACCCTATTCTAAAACATTCATCTATTCCCTAACAGGGTGTTGGAAGGCCTTAGAGTTTCTTGTGGCCCTCAGCGTTGTCCTCTGTGACCATCAGCTGCTTTCAGTGTTGCTATTGCATTTTTCTGTTATAACTCGTAACACTTGTGTAAGTTGCTGCTGGTATGACGGTATACATAGGTGTCTCTTTATCTGAAGGCAATGTGCGTTCCTTTGAATGCCGCATCATGTGACTCTAGTTCTGGCAGTTTTTCTATTTAATATGTATTTCTTTATCTGCTGTACACATTGTATAATCTTGCTGCAGAGGGTTTATGTAGTAACAGGAAGGCATACCTGCCAACATTACAAAAAATAAAAGCGGGACTAGAAAGCCCCTCCCTGGTCCCGGCCAAAACTCCACACCTGGTCCCGCCCAAACTCTGCCCATTTCATTAAACCACACCCCTTTTGGCACGGCAGATGGGCAAAATAAACATAGTTTTAAAAAAAAAAAACTTAAAAAAGAAAAAAAAAACCTTAGTGGGACAATTTTAAGGCTGGTGTGACAGTCACCTGAAATCAGGACTATCCCGCTCGAATCAGGACAGCTGGGAGGTATGGGAAGGGCACAGACAGACAATTAATTACACCTGTTTCGAAAATCACCCACTTCACACCATACATAGACTAGATTTTCAAGACTTCATTATGGTTGTGTTACCCTACTGCCATCTGGTGGTGCTGAAGTGATTACTACAACAGTAATTCTCAGTTCCTCATTTCCACACTAATGGACAATCCATATTATATAGAAAATCCACAAATGAAAAAGAGACTCCCACACCAGAAAAATCTAAATGATAAAGTGAACAGAGAAAACCACATCTGTAACGTATGTGATTTTTTCCCACAATAGCAGACTATGAGAAAGCAACGATAAATGGCCGTATATGGTATAAAAACATGTCATGTACCCACAGAGTGAGTATGATGAAGGGATGAAGCATTGTTTATAGACATTTACAGCTTCTAAAAAAAATCTATATTTTATTATTTAATTGTTTTAATATTAGTAATCAATGAAATAGTTGTAAAAAGAAGTAGCTACATTGTGGTATTTCAAATCAATCAAAACAACGTCTGAGCTTCTGCTGTCTCTTTGCACTCAATCTCACGCCGCTATACAATCGCTTAGTCTCCATATGAACACTTAGGGCCTGATCCAGACGTATGGTCCTAGCGACGGCGGGCGTAAGATCGGCTGAAAAGCCGATCTGCACATGCGCCGGGCAGATGTTGCCCAGCGTCGCTACGGCAACACCCGATCGTGGATGGTTAGTGTAGGTGGGCGGGGGGAGCTAGTTTAATGAGGGTGGGAGCGTATGGCCCCTTCTTTACGCCGGCTGAAATTAGGGTAGCCTTCAGCCGCCGTAAGGAAGGGGCCATACGCCCGCACAGGGGGAGTGTCGGGGAAAGTGAACGCTGATACGCTGTGCTTTAGTAAGCACAGCGCATCGGCGTAGGTCTGGATCAGGCCCGTAGTCTCCATATGATTATGATCGCTTAGTTTCCATATGATCGCTTAGTCTCCATATAAACGCTTAGTCTCCATATGATCGCTTAGTCTCCATATGTTCGCTTAGTCTTTATATGAACGCTTAGTCTCCATATGAACGCTTAGTCTCCATATGAACCCTTAGTCTCCATATGATCGCTTAGTCTCCATATGAACGCTTAGTCTCCATATGAACGCTTAGTCTCCATATGATCGCTTAGTGGTTGCAGTCATTATCCCTGAATTAAAGTGACTTGCAGAAATTTAGATGATGATTTAACTTAAAATGTGGTTAATAACACAATGTATTGTAGACACCTTTTTAACTCTGTTTTGCTGATTACCAATGTTGTAACAGTGAAATATAGATTTGTTTAAGAGATTTGTGCACCTCTGTACACAGCACTTTACCTCTTCATCACACTCACACCTTTTCTATGTCATAGATGGACGTCTATAGTTCCACTCCTTAGTCTGATAATGGGGTAAAAGCGAATAAGTTACTGATAATTCTGTCATTTATATTTTTCTGGTGCGGGTGACTAACTTGTGGATAATCTGTAATATGCTTAGTCCATTGCTGTGTGTTATGGCCAGTGATGCAGATCACAAACAAACTATTAATCAGCATCCTTATGCCAGCATTTGCATATAGCATATGGTTACATGTCCTTTGATTTATGTACAGGTAGCAGTGCTATTATCACCTACCCCTTCTTTTAAACATGTAAACTTGTTCCTATGCTCTGGATCTCCATCATATTATTACATAGCCTTCTATTGGATTGGTGTAGTTAGGGAAAGTAGGAGAAGGTGACAGTGCACACACATATTTGGTCCAGATTCCCACAAGTCACCGGTAACATGAGTTTAAGGGCAGCTTGGTGTCCCAGTGAGTAGCACTCGTGTCTCACAGCGCTGAGGTCATGAGTTTCATTCCCGAACTAGGCCTTATCTGTGTTGAATTTTTATGTTCTCCCTGTGTCTGCGTGGGTTTCCTCTGGGTACTCCAAAAATATGCTGATTGGCTGCTGACTAAATTAACTCTACTCTGTGTGTGTGTGTGTGTGTGTGTGTGTGGCACCTTAGTATGTAGCTCCAATAGGGACAGAGACTGATGTGAATGTCTAATGTTCTCTGTAAAGCGCTGCAGACAATTTGTGGCGCTATATAAATAAGCGTTAATAATAATAACAGTTACACGTAATACAGCTTTTAGTTAACCACTATGAAAGTACATCCCAAACACTAAAGATTGCAGCTTAAATCTTCATTTCCAAAAACGTAAAAATATAGGACCAGATTCAGATGTAATAACGCCAGGTGATTTACGCACGCAAGGTGCATCCTCCAGATGTTACGCTAGGATTACTATAGTAACCCCAGCGTAGCAACAATCCGGGCACCATAGCAGGTGCTCATACATGGACTGTCGAGAGTTGTTATAAGCTGTCAGCATCTGGGGGAAGCAACTCCCCTCCTCCAGGCCCCATACTAACTGCAACCCTTACACCCCCTGTAGTTACTGCCCTGCTCTCTGAAGAATCAGTGTAATCTTAAGGTGGAAAAGGGTTGGGGAACATACATCACATGTCACATTGGAATGGATGGGACCAATACAGGCTTGGGTTCATTTCAGCCAATCAGAGACCTTGGTGCTTCCACAGGATATTCAGTTTGACATAAGGGAACAGATCCAGACTTATGAAAAGAGGGTATTTTCCAGTTGTTTGGATCAGAAAACACTTTTGCTAACGCACATGTGCAAGCCCTGGAACGGATTCCCAGAACGGTTCTGGGAACATTTCTGACAGCGGTTTTAGACGGAGTGTGAACCGCATCTGCTGTGGGGGAGGGTAGATGTATGCAGATAGTAGTGAGGGCGTGGTAAGTGCCCTCCATAATATCCAGATTTCAGCGTCACCCCCATGTTACGTGAAGTTTTAAGGCAGCGTCCACGAATCGCATCTCCGTACGGGCAAGGGAAGTGTCTGCCTTTCACCGGTTTGGCCACTATAGCCTATGTTCCAGGCTCCCTTTCTCTTCGCTTGACGCGAGACACAATTGAATTTTCCCCAGCAGTGCATGCAATACAGGCCACGTTTTTAGCCACGCATATCTCTGGTTATTTTATTCTATTTTCTTATGTTTGATGGCTTTGTACATGGAAATGATTGGTTCACCATGTTTGTGTTTCTTTCACAGGGATTCATTCGAATGTTCAGCGTCGGCTACCTGATCCAATGCTGCCTCCGCATCCCGTCTACGTTCAGACACCTGTTTACAAAACCCTCCCGGCTGCTGTCTCTGTTTTACAACAAGGAAAACTTCCAGCTGGGGGCCTTCCTGGGGTCCTTTGTCAGTATTTATAAGGTGAGGGCTCTGTCAGAGCACACGATAATATCCCAACTCCTCTCATTATAATATCAATTCCACACAACACAGAACATTCCGCTTTGATTCTCCCAAAATGAACGGGGGACTCCCAAAATTCGGGCATTGCGCCCGGAATCCCAGAAGATTAGACAATGCTCTGGACTGGTGACAAGGATTAAAGCAAATCACTGCCTGAAGTCCCGCCCCTGCCTATCAATGCAGCGTTCCACACCAATACTAAGGATGGGTGGGGCTTGATGACATAATATATATCATCAAGCCCCACCCATTTTTAGTAAGCCTATGGATTGCAGAATTGATAGGCAGGGGGCGAGACTTCAGTAAGTGATTTGCATGAAACAATCATCCAACCCCGCCTACACATGCTGCCATCTCTTACTCCTCTCCGAGATCTTCCGGAGGGGGAAAAATCAACTCTGGGTTACTCTAGTAATAAAATGCAGTGACAAATGGCAATGGGGGGGGGGGGGGTAATATGTGAA
>WWET01000365.1:245487-258827 GCA_011038615.1 Limnodynastes dumerilii
TTACCTTGACTCCCCCTGCAATCCACATGGTTTAGCCCAGGAGAAACTCATTTCAAGCACTTACTTCAGACTGGATCCAGCCCAATATAACTATAATAAACAATAATAAATAAGGACACTAATGTAGCCCATTTAAAGTAAGGACCTGTTCCCACAGACGTGCTCTCTCCAGACTCAGACTTCTGTGGAAATGTTACCTTTGGCAGCCCAGGTACCTCAGGGAGACCCTGATACGTTTTTCAAATTGTTTATTTCATTTGATTAATAAAGTTATTTAAGATTTATTTTTATTTTAAGACTATATATCTTTACATTTGCCCTGTCAGAAAATAGTAATTCCTCGGAGGAAGCATAACCACAGGGCTGGCACAATGAGGTCAGCAGGGGGACACGTTACTGGGCGGTGCTAGGCTGGGGGGATGCTCTCCCCACTCCGCATCCTGTAGCGCTGACCTCATCATGAGCTGTGCTGCTTCAACCTGCCTCTCATATAGACAGTGTGACAGTCACTGCAGCCCAGCCATAGGGGATTGACCGTCGCTGTTGAACATTATAAGGCGCCAGTGACAGGCTCCGCAAGCATGAGGTTAAACAGCAATAGGCAAACCCCTATGGCTGCTCTGCACATTGGGCTGGATCCTGACTTAAGTAAGTGCTTGAAATTAGTTCCTCCTGGGCCAAACCATGTTGATTGCAGGGGGAGTCAAGGTAATTGTATTCTTTGCATGCAGGGATATATCTTTGAGTTGCTTACTACACACAGATACTGACCAGCTTTACTATCACACTGTTATTTAGACTTGGGACGTCTCTCAACTCTAATACTGTTTGCAACAGATGAAATATGACTCCCCTGCAATCAACATGGTTTATCCCAGGAGTAACTAATTTCAAGCACTTACTTAAGTCTGGATCCAGCACACTGTCTGTATGACCGGCAGGCCAAGGCAGCAAAGCCAATATACTGTGTACCCCCTCCTCTCCTCTCCCCTCTGCAGTAAGGCTCCAAACAGCGTATCATAGGCCCTGTGTAACCAACATTTTCATTATACATAAAAGAGGAATAATCCTGCACTTGTAGCTGGATGACTGGGGAAGTGATAGTAACATCAGTGTACTTGGCTGTTATGATCACAGATCCAGGGCTATAAGTAGCTTCATGTCGAAGTCATTGTTAAACTATCCATTATTTGAGTGCGTTAAATTCCATACTCAAGATGCATTCACTTTGTCTAGATCAGACCCTCTGTACGTTCATTTATTTTTATTAAATGTTGCAGAACTATATTCATACACTAGGTGGGGCTATAGCAATACTTATTGTATGTACAATAGCGTTTAGTACAAGGAATGCACAGAATAATACAATAAAACATTGAAAAACAGTTTCCATTACGCACATCAGGTGTGTTTGTGGAACATTATGTATTTATTGCATAAAGCAGAACACTACAATACTTACCTTTTATTAAACAAGACTGAAGAAAGCTGGATATTAGAAGGTGCTCCCAGCAGTTGTTATAAGAAAAGAAATTACTTCCAAAGTAAAAATGTATTTGGAGAGTGAATGACATATTCCAGGAGAGAGGGATTCTATAAATCGGAGAACGTCTATAGGAGGCAATGACATGTTCCTAGAGAGAGGGATTCCAGAAACCAGAGAAGGTCTATAGGGGGCAATGAAATGTTCCTAGAGAGAGGGATTCCAGAAATCAGAGAAGGTCTATAGGAGGCAATGACAGGTTCCTGGAGAGAGGGATTCCAGAAACCAGAGATTGTCTATAGGAGGCAATGACATGTTCCTGGAGAGAGGGATTCCAGAAACCAGAGAAGGTCTATAGGAGGCAATGACATGTTCCTAGAGAGAGGGATTCCAGAAATCGGAGAATGTCTATAGGAGGCAATGACATGTTCCTGGAGAGAGGGATTCCAGAAATCGGAGAACATCTATAGGAGGCAATGACATGTTCCTGGAGAGTGGGATTCCATAAATCGGAGAACATCTATAGGAGCCAATGACATGTTCCTAGAGAAAGGGATTCCAGAAACCAGAGAAGGTCTATAGGAGGCAATGACAGGTTACTGGAGAGAGGGATTCCAGAAATCAGAGAATGTCTATAGGAGGCAATGACATGTTCATAGAGAGAGGGATTCCAGAAATCAGAGAATGTCTATAGGAGGCAATGACATGTTCATAGAGAGAGGGATTCCAGAAATCAGAGAATGTCTATAGGAGGCAATGATATGCACAACCAGCCTGTGTTCCAAGACAGAGGGATTATATAACACAGTGAATGGTGATGTTTGAAATTAAACTGTGAAAAAAGATTCTAATACTCTGAGAATACAGCTGCAGTTTGCCGTCCTGATGATCTAAATTCCGACCGTTACCATGCCGACACTAAAGGGTCGTTACTGCAACATCTCTTGGATAGAATATAGTAATGATGACGTGCTTTGTTGTAATGCCGAGGATGGCAAGTCTTAATGCATTTGATTTTACCTCCTACCTTACATCATCACGGCTGTTTATCGTCAAGCCCAAGGATTGTGTTGCCCCTTTAAAGTAGTTTATGCAAAAGAATTAACCAGACGCCAACAAGTATACATCTGCTTGAAATTCAATAAGAATTGGTGGATATGTAAAGTCATTATTTTTGCATTTCTCTGAGTATGAAATGGCTATAGAGAAGAGGAGAGTATTCATTCAAATCCAAGCCTGATAAACCTTTAGTTTCACATCATTCCATTATTCACCTTCTGTGCATCCAATTTACAACTTTGTGAAATGAATTACTCTCACCTGAAGCTGTTCCCTGTGTGCTGATGACATTTATGGGCATCAGAATGAAAGCAGAAATGTATTTTATTAAAAATCAGCAAAAATAAATCACTTTTATTAGTTAAAAAACAAAGATGAATAAAAGATGTATACTATGATCACAATTTTGTTAATTCAATTTTATAGGTTTATTTTGGGTTTCTTTTGTTTGCTTTTTTTATGTTTCTTGGGCAGTCACTTACTACCACTGGGGCAGATCCATTACGTGCTTGCGAGGGTCAGTATATATGATCGCCCCCACATGTCCAGATTCCTACCTTAAATATTACGACTAGGTCTGCGTCCCCCGCCACGACCCCTAACTTACATGTCTATCTTCGTCTCTATGGCGGAGAAATGGCCATCGTAAAATAGGTGTCTACCCCAAAGTTACCCCAAAGTTACATACGCCTGCCGGTACGCACGCATAATAAGTATGTGCGTATGCGTTGGATGACAGGGGAATTACGCACGCCTCGTTGTACCTACTTGTGTATGCAACAAAACAGCCAAGTGAGAATGCATATAAAGGGTTATGGACTGGACCCAATTCCTTTTATGCTTTGCTTAGTGCACACAGATACTGACCAGCATCACTTTTACACTGTCCTTTAGAATTGAGTTTAGAAACATCACCTCTCATCTCTAATACTATTTGCCACAGATGATATTTGTCTCCCCAGCAATTCAACATGGTTTTGCCCAGGTGTAATTTTCCACCTGATTTCCTTTTCAAACTCTAGACCAGTGTTTCCCAACCTCGGTCTTCATGGACCCCTAACATGTTTGCCAGGTCTCACTGCTTCATTACTAACTGACACATTTTAAAAGCTCCACAGGTGCTGCTCATTATATCACTTGTGATTCTTTAAGGAAACCTAGAAAATATGGACCGTTAGGGGTCCATGAGGACCGAGGTTGGGAAACACTGCTCTAGACAGAAGGACTTAAATACATTAGCATAGCCTCCAACATGATCCCTTCCATTAGGTACAGAATACTCCACTCCTAAGCTTCCAACTGTCACTCGCCTGGTTTTAATGAATTAACTGATGTTTGAAGAACACAGTTCTCTTCAACAAAGGTGGTTACCATAGTAACTGACAGTTGAAAGCTCAGGAGTAGAGCATTTTATATCTAATGGAATGGGTCATGTTGGAGGGTCTGCATTAGAAAGGTATGGAAGCTTTCCACTATATCAAGAGGTTTATAACATGAGGTAACTTACCGTTGGTAAGATTCCATTGACATTACACAGGGTTAAACAATATTTACAGGTGAGACACTTTACACAAAGGGAGACGTGATTAGGGGCAACAATATTTATCCGTGAACATTCCAACAGGGGTGGTCCTATATTTTCTGTACACTTCCATATATAACTTGTGTAATGATTATAATCCTGTCACATTATTTCCTAACACAGAGATATCTCATTTAAAAATACCTCCTGCGTAGATATAATATCTCCCTAGCGACATATTGTGTGGATATTACTGGTGGATGCAAAAGGTATAGAAAATATTCACGATTTCTATACCAATGAAAGGAGAGAGTGGGCGGGTGCTTTGTTACAGACAAACAATAGAAGCTCATAATAGCACAAATGTCTTATTAAGCTCTGTTTCTTTTTCTTACCAATGAATGAGCTATTTTGTAGAACAGTTGTCATTTGATGGTTCCTTTGCTAAGTAGATACAATTCCATTCCTGTGTCCAGGGTCATCTATAAGAATTATGGATCCCAAGTTTCTTTAGGGGAGCCCGTTCTTGTGCCTTGCCCTTTGAGATCACCAGGATGTAGATTCTGGGGACAATACTCTCAGGAGCCCATAAATGAAACTGTTTCTAATTGATTCTGTGGGGTAGATCCTTATATGCGTGCGGGGGTCCATAGTTATGCAGCTGTAGGGCGAAACAGTGTTGTTAGTTTGGAGACCTCTGCATGCAGATTATATACTTTGCTTTTGCACATAGAACTCACAAAGAACATAGTTTTATGTTTAATCTGTAAATTAGAGTGCAGCTAGAAAACATTGGGCTGGATCCAGACTTAAGTAAGTGCTTGAAATTAGTTACTTCTGGGCTAAACCATGTTGAGTCAAGGTAATTGTATTCTCTGCATGCAGGGATATATCTTTAAATTGCTTACTGCACACAGATACTGACCAGCGTTACTATCACACTGTTATTTAGACTTGGGATAGGAAATATCACCTCTCAACTCTAATACTGTTTGCAACAGCTAAAATATGACTCCCCTGCAATCACCATGGTTTAGCCCAGGAGTAACTACTTTCAAGCACTTACTTAAGTCTGGATCCAGCCCATTACGCGCATGCGTAGTAGCTATTGTACATAATCTGCGTAAATGCGGTCTTTTAGACTGCATATACGCAATCTACGTATCGAAACGATACGCAGATTACGTACAATAGCTTCTTTGCATGCACAGTAGCTATTGTTCATTGAATTATGGCCGTCTATGGAAGACGGCCGTAGTTCTGGATCTACCCCAATGTTTTTATTGTGCAAAGCAACCCATTCCAACAGTGGGACGCAACGACCCGCCATGCTTACAGCGTTTACGCAAAGTGGACAGGGCGGGGGTATTTAAGGCGTATCGTCCATTGCAAGCGAGTCCCTTATGCACAGGGCCGTGTGTATAAAAGTACAGGTAGGTTTCAGGGCACAGACGCTCCCTACGTGTGAGGGGAGAACATGGGGGGGTCACTACCCTTGCACACACTTAATCTAGGATCGCACTAAGCGTTGGCCAGTCTCCGTTGCCCGTGCTGTGCTTACTTATGTTCAAATTCAGGATCAGCCACAATGCCGGTGGGGGGTGGCAGTTGGGGGTTGGGCAATAGGGGAAAACTTTCCAACAATTGAGGGGAAGGGAAATTATTTATTTAAAAAATATATACATCTGGGCCCATCCACACTCTTGTAGCTCTGGTCTGCGGCCTCCTCTTCACATACGACCTTCTGTCCAATTCCTTTATTACCCAGTCTGCGGGCCTATAACCCCAGGTCCCTGGGTGGAACACTGATGAAGACATCTGTTGCGGGAAAGTTTTTCCTGGCTGCATTGGTGAATATCAATGTCCTGAATGTTCAGCTTTGGTTCCATAGATAAATCTGATGTTGTCTTCCTGTGTTTTATTTCCTAAGTGTAATGTCACATAACTGTCTCATAAGGAAGAAATGCTAATCCCAGCTCCAGCCTCGACCTTTATATAGGAAACAAAGGCAGTAAAACCCAAGAGGATAAAATGACAGGCATGTTAATATCCTAAAAGCAGGGAATATTTTAATAATTCATACAGGATGACGATGGAAGATCACTCACAAGCTTTAACGACGTGACTGAGAAATAAGAGAGAAGGTCGATCCCAGCGCTCGGGGATGCGTCAGCCATATTGGTTTATAAATCCGTGTTTATGAATTTCAGGGTCTGTAGTTTCATGTCTGACATTTCAAGCTACATCAAACACATTTACTTTATTTCCAGTCATTAACAGACATTTATCACAGAAAAAACGCGTGAAACGGCAGAAGGAAATGTCGTACAGCGACGACCCGCATGGAGGTCATCTAATCAGGGTCTGTCATGGGCAGATAAAAAGGTAAAGTAGATCAGGGGCAAATGGAGCAATAAACTCAGGGTTGCCGACTTTTAATAGCTACCCTCCGAGAGATCCCAGAGGGAAGCCATAGATGCATGCAGGGGGCGGGGCTTAATGATGCAATTTATGCAAATCAGGTATTTCCCTAGTAACACTAGGATACAAGTATTGCCAGGCAGGGGGTAAGATCTGCATGCTCTCCCAGGACACCGGGAGAACTGCCCGAATTTAGGGAGTCTCCCGGACATTCCGGAAGAGTAAATAACCTGCATCAGATATTTGCATGAATCAGTGAGTTTTTATGATGCAATAATCAGATTTCAGATAGAGGAAATACTGGTCCAGATTCGCAGTTACGTAGTTTTCATCTTACATTGTTTTAAGAATTGAGCTACTACGTATCATTTCTGTACGTAGATTGCATAAGCGCGGTCTATTGCATCATAAAACAATTCTTAAAACAACGTACGCAAGACGAAAACTACGTAACTGTGAATTTGGACCAATAATCCATTAAATGTCCAAACCCTGAAAAACAGCCCCATTACAATATCTCTCTTTCACCAAACTTCACAGTTAGCATAATGCAGTCAGGCTAGTAATGTTCTCCTGGCATCCACCAAACCCAGACTTGTCTAAATAGAGGACATGCTTCAACACTCCACAGAACAAGAGCCCAGACCCCCTGATGGTGGGGGTGGTCTTGGCTGCAGGTAAGTGGCAGCTCATGGCCCCCTGGACAAGCACACAGGGCCTGATCCAGCGCTACGAAAATTCGCAACGACGGGCGAATGCGAACGTACGCTCGTCGTATCAACCTACACGCCCCTAGCACTCCCATAGTAAAGTCCCTGCTTACGGCGGCTATACCCTACACTGTGTACGACCGTCGGCCGTACGAAAATTCGCAGAAAATACGCTGAGAAAATACGCTTAGCACGCCCATACTGTACAATTTAAATGGCTATCCCCGCCTCCCAGTAGTAAAACGGGCGCCCAGCCGACCATCGTAAAAAAAATACGCCCGGCGAGCGAAAAATACGCTAACGATACGCCCGCTATTCGCTCATGACGCTCGGGCGACCGGAAGCTGTCATACTGGGCATGCGCATTGCGAATTTTTTGCCGAAAATTCGCTTACGATGAGCGTACGCTCGCTTGCGAGCGTTGCTCTGGATCAGGCCCACAGACACCAAGATGGTGGACAAGATATGAGAATTGCTGGAGTAGTGCAGATAGATAGCATAGGAGTGACTACGGAGACTGTACACTGCGGTGTGCAGTTGGATACTGGAAGTGCAGACATCAGAGACACAGGCATGAACCAGATACACATTAATACTGGAACCGGGGACCAGATAACTGGGACCGAGGACTGGAGACAGGTCCTGGAACCTGGGAGCCAAAACACAAGAGAGGACTCGCAAATGCAATATCAGCAGGCAAGGATACCTGTTGCTCTGACAGGGAAGTGATGTCAGTGGGTTTAAATAGAGCTACTGATCAGAGAAGTCCAGCAAGGGAATGAGCCACACCTGTCAAATAATGCCTGCAGCAGAGAGTGAATACCAGAAAGTGCAGGGAACTAATTTAAGGTCATGTAATCAGTAAAAGTAAAAATGACATAAGGTGCAGTAAAATGTGCTGAGATCATGACACTTATTCCACTAGCCCTTTTCTATTTTCTTGTTTTTTAAGCAATAGATACAATCTATACAAAAGAATAAAAGGACTAATTTATTACTGCTCAAATATTGATTATTGAGTTTTTTTCTGCCTGTAATTTACCACAAAGAAAACTCAGAATGTGACCTAAGACATACTGCCTGCAGGCCACTATAATATGAATGTATTATATGTAGTGTAATTATATATGTTAGCAGCTGGATTCATGGAGCAATTATGAATGAGTCAAATGCTGGCCACACACTATTCAATGTCCTGGTTCCTGAAATTATTACTGGAGTCAATTATCGTACAGTGTGCAGCCAACTTAAGACCTTATATAAGCCATACTATAATATATAATTTGCATCAATAATATTTTATTTGTTTTACCTGCCTTAATCTGAAGATATTGCAACATTTCTGTATAGTTTATCAAGGTAGCCCCACAAACTGTGAAATTACATATCCAGATGGGGCTTTACCCAGCTTAGAGACAAAATTAGTGGTCACCCCACACTATGGGCCTGATCCAGAGCTACGACTGCAAGCGAGCGTACGCTCATCGTAAGCGAAAATTCGTGAAAAAAAACGCACTACGCATGTGCAGTATGACAACTTCCGGTCGACCGAAGGACATGAGCGTACAGCGAGCGAATGTTCAGCGTATTTTTCGCTCAAGGGGCGTGCATTTTTTACGACGAGAGTCTGGACGCTGGAGTTACTACACAGAGGCGGGGATAGCCATTTAAATTGTACAGTATGGGCGTGCTAAGCCCAGTACGACCAGCGTATCGGTACGAAAATTCGCACGTACGCTGGAAAATCTTAGGGTAGGGTTCAGCCGCCGTAAGCAGTTACAATCAATGGGCCTGATCCAGCGTTACGAAAATTCGCACGACGGGCGAATGCGAACGTACGCTCGGGCGTATCAACCTACACGCCCCTAGCACTCCCATAGTAAAGTCCCTGCTTACGGCGGCTATACCCTACACTGGATACGACCGTCGGCCGTACGAAAATTCGCAGAAAATACGCTGAGAAAATACGCTTAGCACGCCCATACTGTACAATTTAAATGGCTATCCCCGCCTCCCTGTAGTAAAACGGGCGCCCAGCCGACCATCGTAAAAAAAATACGCCCCGCGAGCGAAAAATACGCTAACGATACGCCCGCTATTCGCTCATGACGCTCGGGCGACCGGAAGCTGTCATACTGGGCATGCGCATTGCGAATTTTTTGCCGAAAATTCGCATACGCTCGTCGTACGCTCGCTTGCGAGCGTTGCTCTGGATCAGGCCCAATGGGAGTGTTATGGGCGTGAAAGTTTTTACGCCCGGGCGTACGTTCGCTACGCTCGCGGGCGATTGCGGTCGTAGCTCTGGATCAGGCCCTATGTCATGACGTTACACGCGTTGACCTTCTGGAAGACAGATCACAGACTCCATGATGAATTTTAGAGCCAGGAGTCCTGACACTGGGCTCTCTCAGGGAACCTCCAACCAGGACTGTGGGAGGCCTATAAGGCCAGGCCCAATACTATTATAACCCTTGTTCTTACCCTTTCACACCCATCCTGGCCTCCTCTTAGCCTGTACCTTACATGATTAATAGGAAATCCACAGCTAGAGCTGCTGTTATGGTAGACCTACTTATATCTACACACAGGGAAACATATTGTAATTTTATTAAAATTATAGATTTAGTTTTGTTTATAGTTTTTTTTTAAATAAAGTAGTAATAGACCATTTAGCTGAGCACTTGATGAGAGGCCAATGGGGCATTAAGGAAATTCCCCTTTTCACAAATAATTGGTTAAGGAAAAGAAAAGTGCTAGGTAAAGCTATGATGTAGAAGCATCAAATCAACAGATATGTTCAGGTAAATAGATAAATATAAAAGTAATATAAATCAAGTAAGTGTTATTAAGGGTTGGACAGGACATGATGACATTCACAGGAACACTGTGAATTGCAGAAGATGCCCCCATACCGGCATCTTATACTTTCCCTCCTGGAGGGAATAAATAGAAAGTAGGTGACCTTGATTTAAATATAAAAAAATAGAAATAAAAAATGAATCTGCCCTCATGTCCTTATCTCTTAACCAGTCACCTGTTTTCTGCCTCCACTGTGTGTTTATAGGATCATCTTACACTCGAGGATGCAATATTAGCAGGGAAGGATACCTTTTGCTCTTACAAGGAAGTGATGTCAGTGAGGGGTTTAAATAGAGTTGCTGATCAGTGAGTTCCAACAATAACTATTTATTTTCTATGGAACATTAGCAGACATACCATCTCAGCTATTTGAAGTTCTCATAGACCTACACATAAGGAATAATACCACAAAATTTTCCATTTTAATTCGTTCTGTACAGAATCTTCTGCTTTCATTTAGCAGTGATAAGAATTTTAGCCATTCTATACCATGGTTTTATTTATTCTCTAGATGGCCTTCTAGTGCAATATTCTGCATGATAGGATTTATTCCAGGTTTTGTTGTTGCAGGGGTACACAGACGTGTGTACACCCTATTCTCATACCCACTGCCTAATTTATCATATTATATTATTTTATTGTTAGCATTGTTTTTATATATTCGCTCATTGGTGTTCGTATGATAAATAAATAACCACCATTTATACTTACCTCCATAGCTGCGCACTTTGCTCTATTTTCACTCTTTAGTTCCAGCAAGGGAATGAGCCACACCTGTGAAATAATGCCTGCAGCAGAGAGGGAACACCAGGAAGTGCAGGAAACTAAAAGAAGGTCATGTGATCAGCAAAGGTAAACAAAAGACATAAGGTGTTGTGAAAAGTGATTGACAGGAGATGCAGCTTAATGTTGCAATTTGCATAAAACGCTCCATCACGCCCTGCCCCCAAACCGCATCTCTTTCTTCCTTCCGTGATCTACTGAAGGGAATAAATAGTACATAGGCAACCCTGATTTAAATAAAAATAAACAGAAATAGAAAATAATTTTCTGCCCTCATGTCCTTTCAATTTTGTGTCTTATAATTTACCCCTTTTCTCTTAACCAGTGTTTCCAAACTCAACTGTTTCCTGCCTCCACCGTGTCTATAGGATCACACTGAAATTGCACTGCTTATTACAAGTAGGACTGAGCTGCGAATCTCATGTGAGAAATAGGACACGGCTAAATTTAGATTTGCTCATTTCTGCTCAGGTATAAAATACATAGAACCTGCCTGTAGGAATGTAATAACACATGTTTCTCTCTCCTTCCCTCCATGTTGTTAGTGACAAACTTCTAATAGAGTTCAGATTTACTAAGCTGCGAGAAAGGAAAAGTGGAGGTGTTTCCCATAGCAACCAATCAAATTCTAGCTTTCACTTTCCTATTACATACTACAAAATGTAAGCTAGAATCTGATTGGTTGCTATGGGCAACCTTTCCACTTTTACTTGCCCGCAGATTAATAAATCTGGCCCCTGGTCTAAATTAATTATCATGAAAAATTCATGAAATTTCCATGTTTCCTGGTTGTCTTGCTAATCACAAATTTATTTATATTTAAAATGTATTTAAAATAAAGTCCTTGATTTTACTGCAAATCAAAAATGTTATTTATGATGATAATATGTAGTGTTATAATTAGTGCACAGGGGCAGATCCTACACAGACACATGGGACAGATACTACACAGGTACAGGGAACAGATAGTACACAGGTACAGGGGACAGATAGTACACAGACTACACAGGTACAGAGGACAGATAGTACACAGGTACAGGGAACAGATACTACACAGACTACACAGGTACAAAGGACAGACAGTACACAGGTGCAGGGGACAGATACTATACAGGCACAGGGGACAGATACTACACAGGTACAGGGGACAGATACTACACAGGTACAGGGGACAGATACTACACAGGTACAGAGGACAGATACTACACAGGTACAGGGGACAGATAGTACACAGGTACAGGGGACAGATAGTACACAGGTATAGAGGACAGATACTACACAGGTACAGGGAACAGATACTACACAGACTACACAGGTACAGAGGACAGATAGTACACAGGTGCAGGGGACAGATACTATACAGGTACAGGGAACAGATAGTACACAGGTACAGGGAACAGATACTACACAGACTACACAGGTATAGAGGACAGATAGTACACAGGTACAGGGGACAGATACTACACAGGTATAGAGGACAGATATTACACAGGTACAGGGGACAGATACTACACAGGTACAGGGGACAGATACTACACAGGTACAGGGGACAGATACTGCACAGGTACAGGGGACAGATACTGCACAGGTACAGAGGGCCATTATTTTATAAAGTTGCTTTGCTTGTAATTGAAACAATGGCTCATGTACACATCAAAGAATCCACAATGAACTCTCAATCTAGTTGTTCAAAAATATGGGACCGGATCTATACCCGCTATATACAGTATTTGGCTGGCTGACAGACAATGCTCATTCCAGATGTTCCGCTATGGATCTCCGGGAGTACGGAACTTAGTTCCATAAGTCTTGAGATCTGTCTGACAGGGTGGTGCATCCCCTCCTAAACTCCTTAAGGTGGGCGGGGGAGGGGAGCATTATAATTTTACAGTCTGGGTGGGATTAAGGGGGGGGTGGGGGGGTTCACTCCCCTCTTCCGCACAGAGGTTCAGACTCGGTCCCTGGTTATTCCAACATCCATCTCTGTAGCTATAAACCCCGATATGTCAATATATATGTATGATAAAGATGTGCATTCCAGTCATCAATAATGATGTCTTCCTCGCCGTCATATTAATAAAGCAACACGGTGCACACTGGAATCTCTCACATTAACAGTGGGATTTATTTAAAGATAATTCCCCAGCGTGCAGGAGATGTTGCCATGGGTGAGCCATCGCCGGTGCCGCTTCTCCCGCTCTGCAATGAAAGAGAACAGACATGAGATTTAGTCAGATTTTCTGCATTTTAATGACAACACAGCTGCTGTTCCAAAAGTCAATCCATTCTGTGACACGCTACGTAAAACGAGAAGCCTAATTAATGGTCTGTCAAAAAAATTGCTAAAGCAGATTCCTCTTTTTAACAAAAAACTGTCAATGACTCATTACCGATTTCACTAAAAGAGTTTTATTTTGGCGTTTTATTACCAAGTCAATATGCTTACACAGGAAAAAAAAAGTCATGTCAACTCTCCAAATCACTAGTTTTCTGCCATATTAGG
>WWET01000365.1:284128-296788 GCA_011038615.1 Limnodynastes dumerilii
TTTTACCTTCAGTATGATGCGTATTTTATATGTATAACTAGGATGCAATGTGTATTTTATTGTGATAACTAGGATGCAATGTGTATTGTATGGTGATAACTAGGATGCAATGTGTATTGTATGTTGATAACTAGGGAGCAGTGTGTATGGTATCGCAATAGCTAGTCTATATTGTATGGCGGTAACTAGGATGAAGTTGCTATTATCTTAAGTGGTCCTTATTGTATGGTGATCAGTAGTATGTTCTCTGCCTTGTATATATGTCAGTAGGATACTCGCTGTTATTATATGGGTCACTGTAACTGAGAATTAATAGTACAACACGCTTTTCACACTGAGCTGTTGAAGCAGTCTGTGGGTGTAACAGATGATACACAATTTATTTGCAAGTTTCATTGATACAATTATCCTCCTCCCATGACTTTTTGACCACGCCCATTGACTATGTGGTGGGCTCCCATAAAAATTAGTAGATGTCCCGTTTTGAGGAAAAAAATAAATGGTCACGTTATCTCTGTAAGATCTAGTTGCCAGTGCTGTGGATCACAACATTGTAAAAGCGGGGTCGACTGCCACCATGTAAATGACAGCACAGTGGGGTTGGCATCTTCTCCTCTGTATCGCACTCCGCTGTGGGCGCTCTCTTGGTAGTCTGGGAGCCACCCCAGACTTATACTTTAAGAAAAAACAGAAGATCATATAGACTCAAATGTATTAGTTATTTATAACATCCAAGTGAATCATATATTAATTTGCATGTCTAAGTCTAAGTAATTTGCTTATATAGGGCCTGATCCATAGCGGAACGTAAAAACATAAAGCCCCACACAAAGCATAGGAGGTTTACGCACAATCCAGATGTGAAAGCAACGTTAGCTCTGGATTGGTACACAAGCACAATACAACCAAGCACAATACAACCAAGCACAATACAACCAAGCACAATATAACCAAGCACATTACAATCAAGCACAATACAACCAAGCATAATACAAACAGATATACTCAAATATGTTTCCTTTCTTCAGTGATCCATATGCAGTGCAAGGTACTACACTGTTATGTCAGGGTTGCCTGCTTTCTATTTCTTCCTCTCTGGGAGATCTAGATAGATGCTAGTACGGGGGTGGGGCACTTTTACAGTGGCACGTTTCATCGTATTACTAGGAATGGGGCGGGGCTTGATAACTCATATTATGTTATCATGTCCCGCCTAAACCCCTAATAACACTAGGATTTATAGTATAGATAGACAGGGGGCGGGTCTTGAAGCTGTGATTTGCATAATCACACAGCCTCGCTCTAGCCCATTGTGGGAGATTTGCAGGGTCTCCCGGGATACTGGGAGAAATGCCTGATTTGCGGGAGTCTCACGAATATGTGTTATGTATTGTGGACCTATGTCTGCATTCATGTAGTTTGGGCTCACTTGTGTATTGTACATTGTCTATGGAGGAGGTTTAGGTCACTATATAGCTATGTTGAGTTAAGCTCACCTGCCCAGCATCAAGGCTAATCCTGTAGGTGAGTCCCTATCTGTAATGCAATGTGTGTACTCAGGATATCTGTGGTTAGACAATCCCTCCATCTGAAAATATGCTGCGGTCTTACCACAAACATCCTGCTTACACATTCTGCAATACAGATAGGGACTCACCTGCAGGACTTGCCTTGACCCTGGGCAGGTGAGCTTAACCCAATACAGCTATATTGTGACCTAAACCTCCTATTCAAGGGCGTTGCAAGGGGTGTGGCTGCTATGAGGCCAGGAGGAGAGAGGGGCCCATGGCAGTCATACCCCTGCAAAGAGGCCAACAGCTTAAAACAGTGCTCGGCACTCCATGTATGAGTATTATGCTGCAGTGCTCAGCACTTATATATGGAGTGCTGGGTGCTGTTTAAGCTGTCAGGCTTAGAGAGCTTTTATCTTGCAGGGATCCTGCCCAGTCCTGCATCCTGTCCCCTCTGGCCCTACCTAGCTCCACACATCCAGTATTGGGCCCTGCCTCCTGACATGTAGTGCTAGATAGATGTAGGATACATTGAGGATGTTAAGCTTAGGAGGGGCAGGCTAGCCTGAACAGGTGCATTTTGAGTGAGCGCTTGAAGACCTGCAATGTGGGGAAGAGTCTGACTGAAGAAGGGAGGTCATTCTAGCGCAGAGGTGCAGCGCTGGAGAAGTCCACGACATGGGCATGAGATATGGTGATCAATAGGGAGGTCAGACACTGGTGGTTAGCAGAACAGAGAGGGCGGGAGATGGTGTGCATGGAGATGAGGGAAGAGAGGAAGAGAGGGAGCAGTGGATGAGGAGATGGCCTTTAAGGTGAAGATAGGGGTTCGGATTCAGACCTAATAACGTTAGGTCACTTACGCACGCAAGGTGGGTAAGTGACCTAACTTCACTGGAGGGCGCTTGCGCTAGGGTTGAAACAATCGGACGGAATTCCGAGGAAATGGGCTGTGCTTTCCCTCCGCCCGCTAAAGTGGGCGGGGGGAAGCATGCTAAGTGTACAGTGTGGGAGGGGGCTCCTACACTGCTGCGGATCAGCGGTCGCACGGACCGCTGATCCATCCGACACAGTTAATGCAGGTTTATGATAGCATAAGCTGCCTTAAAGCCCACACGACAGAGGAGAGTGACAGGGGGTGTGCACTCCCCTCTCTGTAGCGGATGTATAGACCGGAAACGGAAAACGTGCGGGGGTCTGAATCCGGTCCAAGGAGTTTAAAGAGGGGATATATCAGTATTATATGTGTCTGATTTACACAAGCATATACTAATATTATATCCTGGCGTGTACCAGACACATATACTCCTGTTATCTCCTGGTATATACCAGACACATATACTGCTGTTATCTCCCTGTGTATATCAGACACCTTTAATCCTGTTATCTCCTGGTATATATCAGACACATATACTCCTGTTATCTCCCTGTGTATATCAGACACATATACTGCTGTTATCTCCCTGTGTATATCAGACACATATACTCCTGTTATCTCCTGGTATATACCATACACATATACTCCTGTTATCTCCCTGTGTATATCAGACACCTATACTCCTGTTATCTCCTGGTATATACCAGACACATATACTGCTGTTATCTCTGGGTTATATAGAAGACACATATACTCCTGTTATCTCCTGGTATATACCAGACACATATACTCCTGTTATCTTCTAGGATATACCAGACACATATACTGCTGTTATCTCCCTGTGTATACCAGACACATATATTATAAGAAAAACATTGTTGGTTCCTGTATACAAAGTGTATACAGGTTCCAGGGACCACATAGCAACAAGAGATGACCTCTACCAATACAACAAAATAATGAAACTCCCTAAAGGAAAATAACTGCTACTCTATAAATAGCTATGGTGGCGTCGGATAAAGGAGTTTAAAGAGGGGATATATCATACTAATATTATATCCTGGTGTATACCAGACACATATACTGCTGTTATCTCCCGGTGTATATCAGACATATATACTGCTGTTATCTCCCGCTGTGTTTATCAGACACATATACTTCTGTTATCTCCCGGTGTATATCAGACACATATACTTCTGTTATCTCCCGGTGTATATCAGACACATATACTTCTGTTATCTCCCGGTGTATATCAGACACATATACTTCTGTTATCTCCCGGTGTATATCAGACACATATACTGCTGTTATCTCCCGGTGTATATCAGACACATATACTGCTGGTATTTCTAGTTTTTGTGAATGTCTGTACAGAGGCGCTCTGATTATTGAGCCATGAATGAAAGAATTAAGCGGTCAGTAAATGCTTCATGAGATTGAGTACAAACTAATAAGTCAAAGTCATATAGAGCTAATAAATAAAGAGAGATCCGCTCTGACTTTTACGTCCAGAATATGTAATGAATCAGGCTTTGGCCATGATTGGACGGAATGTCCTTACACTATGGATACATTCCAGGCACCTAATAGGGAAGCTACGGAGACCTGTGATCTAATAAGAGCCGGGCTTGTCAATCTTGTGGTCACAGTTATTGGAGCATAAGACAAACGCAATGAATTCCAGGCATTATAATGAAATAACAACACCCTCCCCGGCTTAGTGAGGAATGTGCCTCTCTGGGCACAGGAGGTGAATGTTGTGTGTAACCAGCAGAGTGCATGTTGCTGCATGCCTGACTACAGCAATTATATCTGATGAGCATTTTCTGCACAACTTGATAAAACCGCACCTGTCCAGCTGGCGTCCGCATTGGGGGAGACGGCTAATATGACGGCCGCTGAAAGAACTGATTTTGAATATGGACTCTGCTCAGATTTCCATTTGAGGGTTTTCTTTTTATATCTCATTTATTTTCGTTAAGAATCCCCGCTGCGATGTTACACATTGTGAAATAGGGACAGCTGAAAGTGTGTTTTTGGCTGTCCCTGTTTTGAATGTGTAACACCACAGAATGTTTTAATGAATGGGTGAGTATGCGATTCGCACAATTAACCATTAATTTTCGATAAACAGTGGCGCCGCCAGACCAGACCTCCGGAGAGGTGAGTAACACTCTCCGGGGACTTAGGGTTAGGCTGCGGGAAGGGGGACTTATGATTAGGCTGCTGGAGTTAGGCTGTAGGGGGGATGATTTAGGGTTAGGGAGTGGGGAGGCTTGGAGTTAGGGTTCGGAACTGGCTGGGAGCAAACGGCCCTATCGAAATAGGGCTATTCGCTACGGGGGACCCACTCCCGTTTATTTTCATGCCGCGATGGTGAAACATGGAGCATGTACCAGAGGACGACGTGATAGAGCAATATCCTGCGCCCCTCATCTTTAAGTGCTTGGCTTACACTCTTCACCAACACCTTCACCCCACTTCAGAACTTCCCATCTGTCCACAATTAAAATAGCTACAAATGGGAAGTGAGGGTGTCGCGGCCTGGCGAAATCCCCTCCCTTAAGGTGTTTTGTAACACTAAACCCCTCCCCACTCATGGAAGTGTCAAAAAATATGCGGATTCCATTCTGATCGTAGCGCTCGGATACGAGCAAATAGCAAATGAAATCCAGTGCGAGTAGATGGAACATACCTACTTTGCGGAAGTCTGGATCAGGTGCAATGACAAGATTAGTATATAGGCTGGACGTCTTATTACAATGTACAGTAACATGTTCTCACTCCTGCTCTCACCTGCTCTCTCCATTCTCTCTCTTCCGCTCTCTCCATTCTCTCACCTCTGCTCTCTCCATTCTCTCTCCTCTGCTCTCTCCATTCATTCTCCTCTGCTCTCTCCATTCTCTCTCCTCCACTCTGTCCATGCTCTCTCCTCTACTCTGTCCATGCTTTCTCCTCCACTTTCTCCATGCTCTCTCCTCCACTCTCTCCATGCTCTCTCTTCTGCTCTCTCCATTTTCTTTCCTCTGCTTTGTTACTGCTCTCTCTTCTAGTCTCTCTATGCTCTCACCATTCTCTCTCCTCTAGTCTCTCCATGCTCTCTACTCAGTTCTCTCCATACTCTCTTCTCCACTCCGTCCATGCTCTCTTCTCTGCTCTGCCCATGCTCTCTTTTCCACTCTGCCAATGCTCTCTTCTCTGCTCTCTCCATGCTCTCTCTTAAGCTCTCTCATCTGGTCTCTCCATGTTATCTCTTTTGGTCTCTCCATTCTCTCTCCTCGGGTCTCTCCACTCTCTCTCTTCTGGTCGCTCCATGCTCTCTCTTCTGGTCTCTCCATGCTCTCTCCTCAGCTCTCTCCATACTTTCTCCTCAGCTCTCTCCATACTCTCTCCTCCACTCTGTCCCTGCTATTTTCTCTGCTCTCTCCATGCTCTTTTCTGCACTCCTCTCCTCCACTCTCTCCATGTTCTCTCCTCTGCTCTGTCACTGCTCTCTTCTCTGCTCTCTCCATGCTCTCTCTTCTGCTCTGTCACTGATCTCTCCTCCACTCTCTTCATTCTCTCTCCTCTCAATCACTGCTCTATCTCTTATGCTCTGTCACTGCTCTCTACTCTGCATTCTCTATGCTCTCTCCTTTGCTTTCCCTTTGTTTTCCCCCATGCTCTCTCCTCCACTCTCTCCATGTTCTCTCCTCTGCTCTGTCACTGCTCTCTCTCCTGCTATGTCCATGTGCTCTCTTCCCCTTTTTCACTGCCCCCTCTTCTGCTCTCTCCTTTGCTTTCCCTATGCTCTCTTCTCTGCTCTCTCCATGTTCTGCTTCACGCTCTCCATGCTCTCTCTTAAACTGCCCATGCTCTCTCTCTCTTCTTCTCTCTCCATGCTCTCTCCTCTGATCTGTCACTGCTCTCTCTTATTGTCTGTCCACACACTCTTCAACTCTTTCACTGCTCCCTCTTTTTTTTTGCTTTCCCTATGCTCTCTTATCCACTCTCCACGCTCTCTACTCCACTCTCTCCATGCTCTCTCCTCTGCTGTGTCACTGTTCTATACTGCTCCACTCTGTCCATGCTCTCTCCTCTACTGTGTCACTGTTCCATACTGCTCCACTCTGTCCATGCTCTCTCCTCCTCTGTTCTCTCCATACTCTCTCTTCCCCTCTCTCCCTGTTGGGATTTAATGGAGATCACAAACTATATTCCCTGACACACAAACTAGGCTCCAATAATCCACTAATCAAGTAGCCATGATCATTACTGATTATTAACCCTGGATCTGATCCAGACCTCCGCTTCTGCGGTGCTAAGAGCTCTAAACGCAGCAGCAGCACAGATCCAATGCTGGATTCTTGCTATATGCAGAGTCCCATGAACGGACTTACAATAACAAGACACTACCTTAAATTTTCTGCACCATCTTCACTTAAAATGGGTACAGTGCATGTTGGGATAGAACATAAGGGCTGAGAAACGCAGTTACAGTACAATTCACATACTTCCCCCACCCCCCACCTACATTACAAGCTCTACACATCCCAACCTGACCCGCCATCGGAAACGAAAGCACGAAAGCCTGAATCAGGAGGATCCGGTTCCATAACTGGAGTCCAGTGTGTATGTATGCATGCAAAATGTGGTCGTATCCTTGCAAGCAGAAAACGAGCATTTTGCATAAGTCTGGATCCCATCACTATTTGGGTACCTGCCCTGTGATCCCAGGTGGCCTGTTTCTCCAGTGATGCAGACTTTGGGTTTTAGTTATATAATATTGACATTCCATGCATTGCAGGATGGTCGGCCATCATAATTATCCAATTATCCAATTGACCAATGATATCAGGATCTTCAGGATTCCTCCCTCCTGTGCATACGAGGAAGATTTAGGAGAGAGGAAGACTGAAGATCCTGACAGGGGGCCAGATTCACAATTAGGATTGAATAACGTATGTTAACCTTTGCATCAGTGGCTAATGTACCTGATTTGTGATCCTATATTCTGGACGTGTTGAGGAGTGCACATTCCCTGCACTTCCCTCGCACCTAAGAGCCCTCCCTTAAGTGTGCGTGCACAATGCAGGATTACATGGTTAACTTAGTCAAGCACTTACTGTAAGATCTGTATGCAAATCTTGTATGCATGGTGGCTTGCTCCGCCCCTCCATCAGAGACATACTTACACATCGGAACGTAGGATTGGTCGGCTGCTTTCCAATGCGTACGTATCTAGTTTGCGCGTGCTTGAGGACAAATGGAGAGGATATACATTTGTGCTCAGTTAAACCTTTGTCAAAATCAAGAGAAAAGTGTTCCCTACATGGTGGGAAATTTGCATGCCTGGTAGGCCCACCTGCTGGGGAAAGTTAAATGCGGCTTCAGAAATCTATAACACTTTGTTTACTTATCAATTAGCAGCGACTGGCTTCAGAACATGAAGCTGATGTCACCCATTCACTATGCTACAGAAAGAATGTATGATTTATCCTGTGATTTGAATTGGGTGATGTCAGCTCCTTTGTCTGTTCTCTGCAGGAAGCCAGCAGCTGCTATATGGTAAATAGACAAAGTTTTAATGATTTACTAATGGGCTACAATCCAATACAGAGAAAGCTTTATCTGAGCCCAGCCCAGCTCTTTCAACAATTGTTGCATCTCATATCCCCGCTGTCTTCTTAAAGAACAAGTGAGGTTTGGAGAGGCTGAGACCAGTACTGGAGAGATCACTGTTTTATCCTTTGCTGATAGCTTCATAAAAGTGAAGATTCAAAGCAAAACAGTTGTTATCTTTGTATGTTCCATTTACTGTATCTCCCATGAGAGATCGTTATTTGTCAATATTTCTGAGGCAGGTTTAAGGGTTCACTTGTCTCACCGTGATCTCAGTGCTGCTTGGAAAATGTGTGAGCGTTCAGGTTACTTCACTTGCATTATTTTTGGACTGACAACACCAATTGTATTAAGGCTTAAACTGAATACATGTGACATTATTTAGGAGAAGCATTTTTGACAGCTGTAACTGCACAGTATACAGACTTGGATTTGTAGTTCAGGAGACATTAAATAAGCTACGACTGCTAAGATCTGCCTATGAGTCAGCAGCAATAATGAATGGTCCATAGAGATAAAAGAAAGGTCTGTAAATATTGCTGTCATTACATGCACCTTCCAATTAGCGCACTATTGCCCAAGGCATTACTAGAACATTAAGGCAGACATTATATTGAGGAACCGAGCACAAAAGAATATGGAGTTTGTAATCATTTTTTTTCTGAGAAAGAAAAGTCATGAAATAGGGAGAATAAAGCAGAGTTGCGACTTTTTAAAGCTTTTCCCCAGGAGAACCCGGAGGGAAGCCATAGATTTCTGCAAGGGGGCAGGGCTTAATGATGTGATTTATGCAAATAGTGTAATTAAGCCCCACCCCCTGCCAATCACTTGTGTAATCTCTATTGTTCCAGGAGATGTGCAGGGCTTGATGACATCATCAAGCCCCGCCCATCCCTAGTAACGTTAGGGATTACAATAGTTATTGATTGCTGGTGGGGCTTGCAGAAGCTTAGCCAGCTCTCCAGGGATAGCTGGAGAATTGCCCAAATTTCTGAAGTCTCCTGGCTATTGCAGGAGAGCCGGTAACCCTGGAATAAAGTAAGGTCAGAAAGAATTAAACATCTCACTGGAACAGTTTGGGGCTGGAAGTAACAGCAAATAAGGTGCAGATGGAGGTATATTTAGGAGGGTGTGGATCACTGCTAGCTGACATTTTGCTAGTACAGGCCTGACTATCCTGTGGCTCTCTAAGGTGTTTTTGAAACTATGACTCCCAGCATGCTTTAACTGCAAAGGCATAGCTGATACCAGACACAGCATGCTGGGAGTTGTAGTTTTAGAACACCTGAAGAGCCACAGGTTGGCCAGGCCTGCCCTAGTATGTAAAACGAATATGAGAGCTAGAATCTGATTGGTTGCTATGAGTAACATCTTCAATTTTCCTATTCCGCAGTTTAGTAAATCTGGCCCTCAGAATCTGTGATAAGCAAGTTTCCCCATGAGCTTACCATCTATACCAATAGACTGTTGTTACTGTATATCTGTGTATACAACAGCTACCATAACAGAACTGTTATAGTTCTCCTTACGGGAGAAACACAAAAGAGCTGTTTTACTACATGTCTGTTTCTTATTGTGCTGTTGGGTCTGTGCAACCATTCATCACTGCTAGCTGCCAAGCGAAACGCGTTTACCAAGGACGGCAATCATTCCTACTTCAGCTTATGAGACCTCATTCACAGATAAGAGTGCGTTAGGTGCGGGCACATGCTCCCCTAACTCACTCTTCCAGCCCCCAACCCGCCCCCGGTTTTAGGTACCTTATGGCGCTTACGAGTGCAATAGGGCTTCCTTATCTGTCCGTGGAATGTCCATACTACGTTTCCCATCATTTACAATTGCCATACAGGGGGGGATAGTTTTTCATGCTTTTTTTTAGGTACGTTTCAACTGCGCAGGCGTAGTAACTTTTTGTACATACTTTATGTAGACTATACGCGCGTAAGTGCCTCATGGACAGACTTGTGAATTGGACGTGGGTACATACGTATGGATATGCGACGCAAAAATCCACACGTGAAAATTTAAATAAAAATGGGCGGGGGAAGGCATTTAAATGAAGGTATGTGGGCGTGACTAACATGAATCGCACGTACGGAGGACGCAACTGCTCACAGAAAGTTACAAGTGGTCTATGGAGGTGACACTGACAGCACGGCTAAGAGAGGGAAGAAGGGGTTTGGCCTGCACCGACCGTGCGTATAATTGCGTACCATTATAAAAACGGTTCTCTGAATACTGCCCTTTATTATTTTGTTATTATTTTATTAATGGAGGTGAACAGCACGGCTAAGAGAGGGAAGAAGGGGTTTGGCTTGCACCGACCGTGCGTATAATTGCGTACCATTATAAAAACGGTTCGGTTCTACGGCCCACAGTGTGATTAATAGAATTATCACCTTAATGAGGAAAACGCGCTTGGGGCAATCACACAATCTTGGGGCAAATGGGTAAGTGTGTAATTTCTAATCAGTGCTCAAGCTGCACATATCTGGAAAAATTCAAATATCAAACAAGTCTTGGATGTATTGGACGCATGAATTCCTCTGTCTGGATGAGTTACCTGACTGAAACAATACTGGTATATAAATAATTCTGTAAGACATACAGATGGAGCTGGAAATACAGATGTCCAAATTTCAATAGAGAATTTTCCGAATACTGGGATGGTTTTCATTCAAAAGTTAATAAGCCTGAAATATCTTCCCCAGTCGGGTCATATTTTTTACTATTGCCAATTTAACTGGTCAGAAGTGTTTAGTGTCATAAAGCTATCAAAAAGTAGTACAACGCCACTAGGCAATTTAATGTGATTTTTTTGTTTTATATAGAGACATGTTTCATAAATCAATAGTACTGTCTCAGAGAAGCATCAAATCACCATTCTGTGGCGGTGGGGGACCCTGCTCTTTCTATCAAACTCTGAATCTGAGGTTTCCTTTTTACTTTCAATTCACTATCTCCTTTAATACTCTGTACTGCTGTAAGCATTTCAATCTGATTGGCTACATATTCATCTGTCTCCACCAATGGCGTAACTACTGTGGGTGCAGGTGGTAGGGCATTCTAAGCAAGCTGTTAGTGGTTGGCAGCTTAAGACAGTGCTGTGTGTATCGTTCTGTGTATGAGTGCTGTGTGTTGTTCATACTGTAAATATATTGCCAGCAGCTTAGAGCTTAGATCTACTAGCACAGTATTTATAAACAGTACTCAGCAGCCATACACGGAGTGCTCAGTACTGTCTTAAGCTGCCAACCACTGACTGACAGCTTGTCTGTACATGCAGATAGTGGTCACTGGCTAGCTACTGCACTGTGCAGATGCCAGACAGGGGCACAGTCTTCCTGTTGTGGAGCCTAAGCTGGTCAACTTCCACCCCTGGTCTCCACCTAATATAAAATCATAGTATAGTTCGGCAGTACACAGGGTTAACAAGATAGTTTAGAGACAGGACATAGAAGCATTCACTAAGTGGAGGAGTAATCAAAACTTTAATCAAACTCAGCCGTGCCAGAACTATAAACACAGCCTCATCAGATGATTGGATCACTTTTGATAAAGGGCGGTGTTCCCGAAATGCGTCAAGTGATCCACACAGCCAGGTGCCCGAGCTCTCTCCTCTCTGGTGGTGCCAATCTGTCATCTTGTCCAGTCTCTGCTGCATTGGATGTCCCAGAAAGGCTTACCATGCACTCGCTCATTTATCATCGATTACCACTGAGGTATGGACGTTTCTAATTGGGCCCTGTGCTTTTAATGTTTATGTGTGTCATTTGGCAGTTTTAAATTGCATCCTTGAGTAAATAACATTTGAAGCATAAGTCTCCTTGTGTTAATAAGGTTGGATACTGCCCAAACAGCTTAAGGACCTGATTTACACCTAAGAAGCTTCTGCTTCTTAGATGCAGATATTTCAGAAATGACCTACCACGCATACGTAGTAGGTCATTTACGCAATCTATGTACCAGTTAGTTCAGGAAGAAAGAGGCTGTTTAGGTAGAAGTGGGAGTGGGAAGGGATTTAGATTAGCCAGTAAGGGAGGCGCACCTAACTCACTCTTATGTGTGAATCTGGTCCTAAGTGAGAGTGGGCAGGGGGGTTGGGTTGGCTGTCTCCTGCTTCCTAGGGATTTTTGGCCATCAGGGGAAACATAAGGGAGTTAATTTGGAGTAATTATAGAAAACATTGAAGAAATGTCCCTGTGTGACTGCACTGGCACCAGCACCGGGAGTCCAGGGAACTATTGCTGCTAGCGGTGCAGGGGTAAAATACTATAAGTTTTATAAGCATTTTTTTTTTTTGTGGAAAAAGATTTGGCTACATTCTGTAAAATGTCTTCCCAAGGTTCATCATCATCAGGACTGTGGCTTATGTTCTCTCTCCTAATCCTTGTTTGTCCTGAGGTTTAAGGTGGGCTTCTAGTACTTCTGTCAGAGGGTTTGATAGATCAGTCAGTACGTCCCATCTTAGGGCCAGATTTAGAAAGCTGCAGGTTTGGAAAAGTGAAGATGTTGCCCATAGCAATCAATCAGATTTTAGATGACATTCTCTAGTATGTAATAGGAAAGTGAGAGCTAGAATCTAGTTGCTATGGGCAGGGCCGGATTAACCACAGGGCGATTGGGACCGTCGTCCCGGGGCCCCCACACACAAAGGGCCCCCACAAAGTG
>WWET01000365.1:311686-330894 GCA_011038615.1 Limnodynastes dumerilii
TACACACTGGTGAGATATCTGCTGAAACATGGACAGTACACACTGGTGAGATATCTGCTGAAACGTGGACAGTACACACTGGTGAGATATCTGCTGAAACGTGGACAGTACACACTGGTGAGATATCTGCTGAAACGTGGACAGTACACACTGGTGAGATATCTGCTGAAACGTGGACAGTACACACTGGTGAGATATCTGCTGAAACGTGGACATTACACACTGGTGAGATATCTGATGAAACATGGACAGTACACACTGGTGAGATATCTGCTGAAACATGGACAGTATACACTGGTGAGATATCTGCTGAAACGTGGACAGTACACACTGGTGATATATCTGCTGAAACATGGACATTACACACTGGTGAGATATCTGATGAAACGGTCTTTTCATTGTGTGATTGGAAAGAGCCCCAGTGTGTACCCAGCCTTATGCTGCAGAGAGAGGGGGGTTAAGGTTAGGATGTAGGACAGGTATGATTAGAGTTGGGTTGTGGAAATGGGACGGTTAAGGTTAGGTTTTGGAACGAGGTTGGTTAGGGTTAAGGGAGGGCTAATGTTAGGTTGCGGAAGGAATATGGATAGGGTTTGGATGAAAAAAATATAGTATCTGTTGCTGCTGGAATATTTGAAAATTGGCTGCGGTCTTTATTTCATTGCCAGAGCGTCAAAACTACACCCCTTATAAAGACATCTAATATAAAAGATCATATGAATCTTTCTCTTTTTTGTCATATCTGTTTATTAGATATTAGGCATAGTGAAATGACAAAAAAGGCCCAAAGTAAACATTTTATCTTTCCTATTGAAGAAAATATAAATGATGCATGCATACTTACGTACTTGCAAACTGTCCCTCTTTAGGTCAGGAATATTTTGATTCATAGCCTGCAAAAGGGGGAAGAATTGTTATGTAAAAGTGGATGGAAAAGACCAAATATAGTTATTTGTATTCGGAATTGGACAGAATTTAATAAGAATGGGAGTGGGGCTTATTTTTTCCTATTTTCGGGATTCTCAATGTTGGGAGGTGTGTGCATATGGAGTCGGTTGCAGTCTCCGGTCCGGTGGTCTGCTTTGAGAAATAGAGACAGCCAAAAGTTACTTTTCGGCTGTCTCTATTTCGAATAAGCAGCCATTTTAGAAATATTTTTAATGAATCGGTGAGTATTAGGGAGAAAGGCGCTTAGGATTGAGGGTTAGTTTTAGGACCATAGAAGAGGAGGTTTAGGGTCAGAGGGGTCTTAGGGTTAGGCTATAGAAAAGGGAGTATTAGGGTCAGGCTAGAGAGAAGGGAGGGTTAGGGTCAGGCTGCGGGGAAGGGAGGGTTAGGGTCAGGCTGTGGGGAAGGGAGGGTTAGGGTCAGGCAGTGGGGAAGGGAGGGTTAGGGTCAGGCTGTGGGGAAGGGAGGGTTAGGGTTAGGGTAATGGAAGGGGAGGGTTAGGGTTAGAATTAGGGGAAGGGTTGGGGTTATTTTATCTACTCACCTTTCGGAGCACCGAATTCAGTGCTCCGGGGATCGATTGCTATGCCTCTTTGAAGCATAAGCAATCAATATCGATCAGTTCGAAACTGGCTGGGGGAGAACAGCCCTATTGAAATATGGAATAATATTCACAATCACCTTAAAATCATTGAACAATAGTATGTTGTATAGTAGCACAACTAATGTGGGTGCAGGAGGTTTTGGGGCTCGAAGGAGAGGGGGTTAGAGGCAGCTGCACATCCTGCACCCATGGAGGATCTGACAGCCAGATCTTTGTGGCATTGAAGCACATATGCAGAGTGGTTATATCAGCATCATGTTCTCTCCCAGCAGTTTCAGGGAGAAAAAGGTGGAGGAGGGGGAATCTATGGACGGGGATGTCTGTATACTGTCCATGTTTAAAGGCCAGATTTACTAAGCTGCAGGAATGGAAAAGTGGAGATGTTGCTCATAGCAACCAATCAGATTCTAGCTGTCATTTTCTAGAATGTAACAGTAAAGTGAGAACTAGAATCTGATTGGTAGCTATAGGCAACATATCCACTTTTCCATTGTCACTGCTTAGTCAATCTGGTTCTAAGTCTATATGACTAAAATGCCAGAACTTCAGTCATAGAGACTTACAAAGCATATCCTGCTCCCCCTAGACAGTGTCCCCTTCACATCTTGTTTGGGGGTGATTTGTCCCCAGTGTTCTGATGCCTATGGGCCAGATTTACTAAGCTTCACAACTAAGATTGCAGATTCCCGTGCGTAACTCTCAGATCTAATCAATTAAGTTACGGTCCATCCGGTTCTTTGTTCCTTACTGTTCAATAATAATGTTTCAGTCTCTCCACTAGATGGAGACAGTCTTCTCTTAGAGCTCTATGTGCTTTTGTTGCAGTCTGGGGAGCACAGTGCTGTTACCCAGTGCAGTAACACTCTATGGTAAAGGAATGTTGGTCTTCAGGGTCTTGTCCAGCCCTTCCAAGAGATTTCTTACCACCTGGCAATTTCAAACTCCAGGCTCAGCAATATCTTTGGCCACATGTGGCTGTATGTGGGAATTATTAGCTGAGCTGGGGCCAATGTGGGAAAGGGCCCCACTATTTATTCCTTAATTCAGTTCCAGGTGTTTGACATAGAATTTGATGGAAATTAAGAACCACTTTGCTCATACACTCATAATTTTTTGGGTACTTCTTTATTTTTGCGGCCCCCGCTACGTAACTTACGTATCCCCGCTATCCCCGTAAGTTACGCAATATTTTTGAGCCTTTGTGATCCTTTCTTTTATTTGTTTTAAGATTTAGGATATCTTTATGTTTATCCCAAGCATATGTGAATTGCTCTATTCCAGGTGAGGCCGTACCAATGACCTATAAAGTGACCTCACTACTTCTCTCCCTCTCTGCTACTAATTCCTCTCCCTATACACCCAGCATCAGGTCTTTCTCATTGCCTATTGTGGCACCATTAAGCCCATCATTATGCATGCATTAATCTGATCGTATCAAAAAGGCAGCCAGTGAAAGAGGAATTTTCCTGGGAGATATTCAATTAACACTAAAGTGCTGCACAGAGGGAGTAACAGCTGAAAAGGAGCAAATCAGGATCTTGGCAAACCCTCTGAGCTGCAGGGGGATGGGGGGTTGTTTTGTAATCAAAGCTTTTCAGTACTTGTGTATAATATGCATAATTGACCAGTCTGTTCTTTACATGTAAAAATATAAAATTAATTGACAACGTTCACATGACATTGTTGCACGGTGAAAACATCTAAATCGCCATTGATACATCTGACGCTGCAATGGGGCCTGTATCACTGCCGAGATCGCTTTACTATGTCTTTCCTTTCCTTGTATTTGCTTCTGCTTGTGCCCGCTCTCTCCTCCGATGTGTCCCAACTTCTTCTCCCCTCTGTTCACCCTCTCTCCTCTGCTCTATCCACATTCTCTCTCCTCTGCTCTGTCCACGCTCTATCCTTTACACTGTCCACACCCTCTCCTTTGTTCTGTCCATGCACTCTCCTCCACTCTGTCCCTGCTCTCTCCTCAGCTCTGTCCATGCACCAGAGCTTCTTAAGCTTGAATACGGACCCTTGTTCCATCCTGCAGGACCATCTTGATAGCTGATGATCTTATCTTGGCATGGAACTTCGATCAGTAGTGTAATAAGCGAGTTAAGAGGAGAGGGATCCAACCATGAGTGAAGGTGATGATGTCATCTCACAGCACCTTCACTGCATCTCCTCTCTGCAGCCCTCCTCGTCATGCACCCGAGCTTATGCTGATTTCGGCCATAGCCCAGTCTGAGCAGTGGATAGTTCTGCTTCCGCCTTCAGTAGTTGACCCCATAATCGTTACTTTACACCAGTAGCTGTCTATCAATCCTATAGCTCCCTGGGCATTTGCTTGGGTCACATTGCATACCAGAAGTCCAGAAGTTAAATAAACCAATTACACCTTTCCCTCCCCCTCTCAGGCCCCTGACAGGTTGTCATTGCACAGGTTGCACATTTGTAAAGCTCTCTTCTATTATAGAATAGTGATGACAAGGAAGTGCCCAGACAGCCTGGCCATCTCCATACATAGTGCATGAATCATCTTGATTAATGAGACCCACCTAACATAGCAGCACTCATTTACTCATCTGACAAATTCATACATATTGCAGGAGGAGGGGGACAGCTATTGTCTCTGGTATATGTAAATCTTTGATGGATAGTGTTACTCAGTGTATAGGAAATTGTTTTTACGTGTACTACAGTACATTATTCAGATTTAAATGGCCGTCATTCTTGGGAGAAACGCACATATTTCGGTTTAAGAACCAATTAAATACCAGCAGGAACATTTCTCATCTGACATTTTATGTCATTTCCCATTTTAAGTACCCCTTCCATCATGTTGTAACGCTGATTTGTTTCATGTCTGACAATAAAAATAATATTACTAATAAATAGAATTCTATTCCGCAGCAATGTGCCCAGGAGGGTGCCACACGGTCCATATAAGATACAAAAGATACCGGACCAGATTAATGCTTAAAAATGCTTTAAGTAGGTGCGGATAAGCATGTGTATATAAGCATGTGTATATAAGCATGTGTATATAAGCATGTGTATATAAGCATGTGTATATAAGAATGTGTATATAAGCATGTGTATATAAGCATGTGTATATAAGCATGTGTATATAAGCATGTGTATATAAGCATGTGTATATAAGCATGTGTATATAAGCATGTGTATATAAGCATGTGTATATAAGCATGTGTATATAAGCATGTGTATATAAGCATGTGTATATAAGCATGTGTATATAAGCATGTGTATATAAGCATGTGTATATAAGCATGTGTATATAAGCATGTGTATATAAGCATGTGTATATAAGCATGTGTATATAAGCATGTGTATATAAGCATGTGTATATAAGCATGTGTATATAAGCATGTGTATATAAGCATGTGTATATAAGCATGTGTATATAAGCATGTGTATATAAGCATGTGTATATAAGCATGTGTATATAAGCATGTGTATATAAGCATGTGTATATAAGCATGTGTATATAAGCATGTGTATATAAGCATGTGTATATAAGCATGTGTATATAAGCATGTGTATATAAGCATGTGTATATAAGCATGTGTATATAAGCATGTGTATATAAGCATGTGTATATAAGCATGTGTATATAAGCATGTGTATATAAGCATGTGTATATAAGCATGTGTATATAAGCATGTGTATATAAGCATGTGTATATAAGCATGTGTATATAAGCATGTGTATATAAGCATGTGTATATAAGCATGTGTATATAAGCATGTGTATATAAGCATGTGTATATAAGCATGTGTATATAAGCATGTGTATATAAGCATGTGTATATAAGCATGTGTATATAAGCATGTGTATATAAGCATGTGTATATAAGCATGTGTATATAAGCATGTGTATATAAGCATGTGTATATAAGCATGTGTATATAAGCATGTGTATATAAGCATGTGTATATAAGCATGTGTATATAAGCATGTGTATATAAGCATGTGTATATAAGCATGTGTATATAAGCATGTGTATATAAGCATGTGTATATAAGCATGTGTATATAAGCATGTGTATATAAGCATGTGTATATAAGCATGTGTATATAAGCATGTGTATATAAGCATGTGTATATAAGCATGTGTATATAAGCATGTGTATATAAGCATGTGTATATACGGGGAAGGGAGGGTTAGGGTCAGGCTGGGGGAGATGGAGGGTTAGGGTCGGTCTGCGAGAGAGGGAGGGTTAGGGTCAGGCTGTGGGAGATGTGGAAAGTTCGGTGCTCCGTGGATCGATTGTTCTTTCCGGAGACCCACACCCATCTGCAACTATCTTGAAGCTCCCTTCCCTGCCACCTTCCTCTTTTTTTAAGAACCTGGGTCACATAAGAGTGCGCTAGGGCTTCCCTAACTTCCCATTCGTATTCTCCTTCTTAAGGAGAATACGAACATTCTTTCCCCTACCCCGCCTCCTTTTTATACCTCCCACTCTTCTTAAATCCGCCCAGAGGCTGCCATGGCACGCCTCTCTCTACTTTGTAAAGTAAAGTCTTTAAAGACTGCACATACTCAATCTACGTGCCTAAAGGGTACATAGAGTGCGTAAAAGTTCATTTTTTAAACGATGATCCTGAAACGCGTTGTTGGCCGATTCTCACGTGGACTTCACATCCTCTCCCTGGATTTAGCGTTAAGATCAACTACCCCGGACTGCTCTGAATTAAGGGAAGTGCAGTACCCTTCTAGGGGCCGGAGGTTCTTGTGATTGTTCTTTAATATTGTTTTCACTTTGGACTATTTTGCTGCACACTTATTTATTTGCTTATCGGTTTCCATTTTATCTTATATATGTATCTTTTTAATGTGTGAATAATAAATGCCTCATTTTTACTGTGAATTCTAATAGTCATTTGTTTCTTATCCTAAGAGTCGGGAAATCGTTGTTATAGGTTGGAAGGGGCTACTGAGTTTTGGACACTTATAACCTAGGACTTTGGACCCTCTTTTGGATATCGAATATAAGAACGCATTCAGAATTTTTTTTTTGGAGCTCTTTGAACTTTAATTAAGACATCCCCCCTCTTATATTATCCACTTGGTTCTTCAAGTGTGTGAATTCTTTATAACATTCACCTTATGTACCACTATATTTAGTCTCCTGTATGTCTATTCATTGATTCATCCATTCAAGGGTTTATGTTTAATAATTTATTTATTTATTCATTCTTTAATATATTGCTTTTCATCAACTGTATTATAAGTAATGCATTTTTTTGAGAGGGTCTATAAATTGTGCTAATTATTGACTATTTTCACCATTTGCATTATTAATACCATCGGACTCATATAAGGTCCATATGCATTTATCTTTTTGTAACAAAACGGGTCAGTTATATTTGATTAATCCTTTTAGTTATTTGATAACATTCTAGTATATTAATACAGCGCTTTTCCTTCTCCACCACTATTTTGTATCTGTCTGGTAAGTACTTGGGACTGGCTCCAGACCCCCCGCGTGCTTTCCATACATACAGGGGTCTGAAAGTCTCCCCTCTTACGGGTCCAGAACCCTACCTTAACTTCTTTGCATTGATCTCCATCCTTGTAGTCACAGATCCATGCAGAACTGCTGTTCTCTGCCCGGCCCTGCTTTAGCATGCCTATCTCTGCCTGTATGGCGGGGATTAGGAAGGCGTCAGTATTACTTGTCAGGTGACTTACAGAAGAGACTTGGGTAAGTCCCCTGACTTACTTAATTCTGGATCTGACTGTCATGATCACAGTACTTTTCACTGCACTTTAATTCTTTTATTTACCTTTGCTGATCACATGACCTTTTTGTTCCCTGCACTTCCTGGTTTCACTCTCTGCTGCAGTCATTACCCCACAGGTGGGGCTCATTCCTTTGCTGGAACTCACTGATCAGCAACACTGTTAAAACCCTTCACTGACATCACTTCCCTGTTAGAGCAACATGTTTCCTTGCCTGCTGATATTGTGTCCGCAAGTCCACTCATGTGTTCTAGCTCCCTGGTTCTGTGTCCAGTCCTCAGTCCCAGTTAGCCGATCCCCAGCTCATGTATTCTTTGGTATCTGGTTCCTGCCTGTGTCTGTTATGTGTGCACTTCCAGTGTTCAGCTGCTCTCTGCTGTATTCAGTCCAGGTAGTCTCTTCCATGCTATCTGTCTGCACTGCAACCTCTGGATCCCGTCCACAATCTTGGCATCTGCACGCTTGTCCAGAGGGCTGCGACCTGCTGCTTTCCTGCAGCCAAGACTATCCCCACCATCAGGAGCTCTGGTAAACACTAGGCTTTCAGTTAGACTTTGCGCTTTTGTGGTCTGTTTACGACAGACTTGGTCCACAAGAGATGTACACGGTACCATCAGTGTCAGCACCTTTACAATAACGAATATTTCAAACCCAGAACAGCCAACCGTAGCCTGCCGCAGCCCATTAGGGAGAGCAAAGTTTATTCACTATTTGGGGCAGGTACTTTGTGTAAATAGGGCTCTGTTTCCAATATGAATATTCATTTTCTGAACGATTGACACAGCCACAATTCATCTGTGGGCTGTATCAATGTCAATAATCCGCAACCACATCCCCTGCTCAACACCCTACCAACCTTCCTATTATTTTCCTTCCCTGTGGTATTTTCCATCTCTTTTTTTCTTTATTTATTGTTTATTTTATTTTTTATCTTTTTATTCTCGTCCGCTGCCATCTTGCCGCTATCGCCATCCCCCTCTCCTGCTTTATTCCGTTCCCCCCCGAGTGTCAGTCTGTCATGTTGCCATTACATAAGAAGGGTTCATGCCTTGGTGATTAATCTTCTTCTTAGCAGCCTCCAAGGAGGTAAAGATCCTTTCTGCTTGATATACACTGATAGTGTTCTCAGTCTCCCGCAGAGCTAAACACCCAATGTTTGATTTAGCAGCATCGCTTGGCCAGGGCTGGCCATCAGGGGGCCATCCAGTGTGTACAGAGCCTTACTTAACAAACCTGCTCTGTACTACTTATATATACTAAATATATCATGCATGAATAATGCTACATATTAACAATAGACAGGACTGCAAGAATTCTCCACTTTACTAGATTACCTCAAACAGCATGTTATAGTACATGTGTACAACTCATATTAATGGACTTATTATTCAGTTCTATAAAGCAGGCTTGCATAAGTCTCCTTTGCAAGTAACATCTGTGCATACTGTGCCTGATGTCATGCATCGGATTGCATTGTGCACAGCACACAGTGCGATCTGTATTTCAGGGAAGAGCAGTGGCAAATGCGTTGTTTAGAAAGGGGGGTTTTCAATGCGTGTAATAAATGTGGGGTATATTAGGGGTCTGGACATAACACACTACATAAAGTACATATTATTTGTCTAGTTATAGCACATACTGTAATATATGGGGTATATATTAGGCTTTGGGAATGAAACACAGAATATACAGTATATAGTATACCATTCCCAGACCCCTATTATATCCCCTTATATCATAGTATGTACCAGACCCATAATATGTCTCCCTATATTATTATTATTATCTATACACAGCAATGACCAGCTCTTATCTATACACAGCAATGACCAGCTCTTATCTATACACAGCAATGACCAGCTCTTATCTATACACAGCAATGACCAGCTCTTATCTATACACAGCAATGACCAGCTCTTATCTATACACAGCAATGACCAGCTCTTATCTATACACAGCAATGACCAGCTCTTATCTATACACAGCAATGACCAGCTCTTATCTATACACAGCAATGACCAGCTCTTATCTATACACAGCAATGACCAGCTCTTATCTATACACAGCAATGACCAGCTCTTATCTATACACAGCAATGACCAGCTCTTATCTATACACAGCAATGACCAGCTCTTATCTATACACAGCAATGACCAGCTCTTATCTATACACAGCAATGACCAGCTCTTATCTATACACAGCAATGACCAGCTCTTATCTATACACAGCAATGACCAGCTCTTATCTATACACAGCAATGACCAGCTCTTATCTATACACAGCAATGACCAGCTCTTATCTATACACAGCAATGACCAGCTCTTATCTATACACAGCAATGACCAGCTCTTATCTATACACAGCAATGACCAGCTCTTATCTATACACAGCAATGACCAGCTCTTATCTATACACAGCAATGACCAGCTCTTATCTATACACAGCAATGACCAGCTCTTATCTATACACAGCAATGACCAGCTCTTATCTATACACAGCAATGACCAGCTCTTATCTATACACAGCAATGACCAGCTCTTATCTATACACAGCAATGACCAGCTCTTATCTATACACAGCAATGACCAGCTCTTATCTATACACAGCAATGACCAGCTCTTATCTATACACAGCAATGACCAGCTCTTATCTATACACAGCAATGACCAGCTCTTATCTATACACAGCAATGACCAGCTCTTATCTATACACAGCAATGACCAGCTCTTATCTATACACAGCAATGACCAGCTCTTATCTATACACAGCAATGACCAGCTCTTATCTATACACAGCAATGACCAGCTCTTATCTATACACAGCAATGACCAGCTCTTATCTATACACAGCAATGACCAGCTCTTATCTATACACAGCAATGACCAGCTCTTATCTATACACAGCAATGACCAGCTCTTATCTATACACAGCAATGACCAGCTCTTATCTATACACAGCAATGACCAGCTCTTATCTATACACAGCAATGACCAGCTCTTATCTATACACAGCAATGACCAGCTCTTATCTATACACAGCAATGACCAGCTCTTATCTATACACAGCAATGACCAGCTCTTATCTATACACAGCAATGACCAGCTCTTATCTATACACAGCAATGACCAGCTCTTATCTATACACAGCAATGACCAGCTCTTATCTATACACAGCAATGACCAGCTCTTATCTATACACAGCAATGACCAGCTCTTATCTATACACAGCAATGACCAGCTCTTATCTATACACAGCAATGACCAGCTCTTATCTATACACAGCAATGACCAGCTCTTATCTATACACAGCAATGACCAGCTCTTATCTATACACAGCAATGACCAGCTCTTATCTATACACAGCAATGACCAGCTCTTATCTATACACAGCAATGACCAGCTCTTATCTATACACAGCAATGACCAGCTCTTATCTATACACAGCAATGACCAGCTCTTATCTATACACAGCAATGACCAGCTCTTATCTATACACAGCAATGACCAGCTCTTATCTATACACAGCAATGACCAGCTCTTATCTATACACAGCAATGACCAGCTCTTATCTATACACAGCAATGACCAGCTCTTATCTATACACAGCAATGACCAGCTCTTATCTATACACAGCAATGACCAGCTCTTATCTATACACAGCAATGACCAGCTCTTATCTATACACAGCAATGACCAGCTCTTATCTATACACAGCAATGACCAGCTCTTATCTATACACAGCAATGACCAGCTCTTATCTATACACAGCAATGACCAGCTCTTATCTATACACAGCAATGACCAGCTCTTATCTATACACAGCAATGACCAGCTCTTATCTATACACAGCAATGACCAGCTCTTATCTATACACAGCAATGACCAGCTCTTATCTATACACAGCAATGACCAGCTCTTATCTATACACAGCAATGACCAGCTCTTATCTATACACAGCAATGACCAGCTCTTATCTATACACAGCAATGACCAGCTCTTATCTATACACAGCAATGACCAGCTCTTATCTATACACAGCAATGACCAGCTCTTATCTATACACAGCAATGACCAGCTCTTATCTATACACAGCAATGACCAGCTCTTATCTATACACAGCAATGACCAGCTCTTATCTATACACAGCAATGACCAGCTCTTATCTATACACAGCAATGACCAGCTCTTATCTATACACAGCAATGACCAGCTCTTATCTATACACAGCAATGACCAGCTCTTATCTATACACAGCAATGACCAGCTCTTATCTATACACAGCAATGACCAGCTCTTATCTATACACAGCAATGACCAGCTCTTATCTATACACAGCAATGACCAGCTCTTATCTATACACAGCAATGACCAGCTCTTATCTATACACAGCAATGACCAGCTCTTATCTATACACAGCAATGACCAGCTCTTATCTATACACAGCAATGACCAGCTCTTATCTATACACAGCAATGACCAGCTCTTATCTATACACAGCAATGACCAGCTCTTATCTATACACAGCAATGACCAGCTCTTATCTATACACAGCAATGACCAGCTCTTATCTATACACAGCAATGACCAGCTCTTATCTATACACAGCAATGACCAGCTCTTATCTATACACAGCAATGACCAGCTCTTATCTATACACAGCAATGACCAGCTCTTATCTATACACAGCAATGACCAGCTCTTATCTATACACAGCAATGACCAGCTCTTATCTATACACAGCAATGACCAGCTCTTATCTATACACAGCAATGACCAGCTCTTATCTATACACAGCAATGACCAGCTCTTATCTATACACAGCAATGACCAGCTCTTATCTATACACAGCAATGACCAGCTCTTATCTATACACAGCAATGACCAGCTCTTATCTATACACAGCAATGACCAGCTCTTATCTATACACAGCAATGACCAGCTCTTATCTATACACAGCAATGACCAGCTCTTATCTATACACAGCAATGACCAGCTCTTATCTATACACAGCAATGACCAGCTCTTATCTATACACAGCAATGACCAGCTCTTATCTATACACAGCAATGACCAGCTCTTATCTATACACAGCAATGACCAGCTCTTATCTATACACAGCAATGACCAGCTCTTATCTATACACAGCAATGACCAGCTCTTATCTATACACAGCAATGACCAGCTCTTATCTATACACAGCAATGACCAGCTCTTATCTATACACAGCAATGACCAGCTCTTATCTATACACAGCAATGACCAGCTCTTATCTATACACAGCAATGACCAGCTCTTATCTATACACAGCAATGACCAGCTCTTATCTATACACAGCAATGACCAGCTCTTATCTATACACAGCAATGACCAGCTCTTATCTATACACAGCAATGACCAGCTCTTATCTATACACAGCAATGACCAGCTCTTATCTATACACAGCAATGACCAGCTCTTATCTATACACAGCAATGACCAGCTCTTATCTATACACAGCAATGACCAGCTCTTATCTATACACAGCAATGACCAGCTCTTATCTATACACAGCAATGACCAGCTCTTATCTATACACAGCAATGACCAGCTCTTATCTATACACAGCAATGACCAGCTCTTATCTATACACAGCAATGACCAGCTCTTATCTATACACAGCAATGACCAGCTCTTATCTATACACAGCAATGACCAGCTCTTATCTATACACAGCAATGACCAGCTCTTATCTATACACAGCAATGACCAGCTCTTATCTATACACAGCAATGACCAGCTCTTATCTATACACAGCAATGACCAGCTCTTATCTATACACAGCAATGACCAGCTCTTATCTATACACAGCAATGACCAGCTCTTATCTATACACAGCAATGACCAGCTCTTATCTATACACAGCAATGACCAGCTCTTATCTATACACAGCAATGACCAGCTCTTATCTATACACAGCAATGACCAGCTCTTATCTATACACAGCAATGACCAGCTCTTATCTATACACAGCAATGACCAGCTCTTATCTATACACAGCAATGACCAGCTCTTATCTATACACAGCAATGACCAGCTCTTATCTATACACAGCAATGACCAGCTCTTATCTATACACAGCAATGACCAGCTCTTATCTATACACAGCAATGACCAGCTCTTATCTATACACAGCAATGACCAGCTCTTATCTATACACAGCAATGACCAGCTCTTATCTATACACAGCAATGACCAGCTCTTATCTATACACAGCAATGACCAGCTCTTATCTATACACAGCAATGACCAGCTCTTATCTATACACAGCAATGACCAGCTCTTATCTATACACAGCAATGACCAGCTCTTATCTATACACAGCAATGACCAGCTCTTATCTATACACAGCAATGACCAGCTCTTATCTATACACAGCAATGACCAGCTCTTATCTATACACAGCAATGACCAGCTCTTATCTATACACAGCAATGACCAGCTCTTATCTATACACAGCAATGACCAGCTCTTATCTATACACAGCAATGACCAGCTCTTATCTATACACAGCAATGACCAGCTCTTATCTATACACAGCAATGACCAGCTCTTATCTATACACAGCAATGACCAGCTCTTATCTATACACAGCAATGACCAGCTCTTATCTATACACAGCAATGACCAGCTCTTATCTATACACAGCAATGACCAGCTCTTATCTATACACAGCAATGACCAGCTCTTATCTATACACAGCAATGACCAGCTCTTATCTATACACAGCAATGACCAGCTCTTATCTATACACAGCAATGACCAGCTCTTATCTATACACAGCAATGACCAGCTCTTATCTATACACAGCAATGACCAGCTCTTATCTATACACAGCAATGACCAGCTCTTATCTATACACAGCAATGACCAGCTCTTATCTATACACAGCAATGACCAGCTCTTATCTATACACAGCAATGACCAGCTCTTATCTATACACAGCAATGACCAGCTCTTATCTATACACAGCAATGACCAGCTCTTATCTATACACAGCAATGACCAGCTCTTATCTATACACAGCAATGACCAGCTCTTATCTATACACAGCAATGACCAGCTCTTATCTATACACAGCAATGACCAGCTCTTATCTATACACAGCAATGACCAGCTCTTATCTATACACAGCAATGACCAGCTCTTATCTATACACAGCAATGACCAGCTCTTATCTATACACAGCAATGACCAGCTCTTATCTATACACAGCAATGACCAGCTCTTATCTATACACAGCAATGACCAGCTCTTATCTATACACAGCAATGACCAGCTCTTATCTATACACAGCAATGACCAGCTCTTATCTATACACAGCAATGACCAGCTCTTATCTATACACAGCAATGACCAGCTCTTATCTATACACAGCAATGACCAGCTCTTATCTATACACAGCAATGACCAGCTCTTATCTATACACAGCAATGACCAGCTCTTATCTATACACAGCAATGACCAGCTCTTATCTATACACAGCAATGACCAGCTCTTATCTATACACAGCAATGACCAGCTCTTATCTATACACAGCAATGACCAGCTCTTATCTATACACAGCAATGACCAGCTCTTATCTATACACAGCAATGACCAGCTCTTATCTATACACAGCAATGACCAGCTCTTATCTATACACAGCAATGACCAGCTCTTATCTATACACAGCAATGACCAGCTCTTATCTATACACAGCAATGACCAGCTCTTATCTATACACAGCAATGACCAGCTCTTATCTATACACAGCAATGACCAGCTCTTATCTATACACAGCAATGACCAGCTCTTATCTATACACAGCAATGACCAGCTCTTATCTATACACAGCAATGACCAGTCCTCATCTATACACAGCAATGGCCAGCTCTTATCTATATACTACCCCAGTGACTATCACCAGATCACTGCCCACTAATACTATTACCAAATCACTGTTCACTAACATCATCACCAAGTCACGTCTCACCAATACTATCACTAAATCCCTGCTCACCAATACTACATACCCTCCAACATGAACCCCTCCATTCGGTACAAAATACTCTGCTCCTGCTCTTATTTCCTAATCTCTGATTGCAGTCACCTGTGTTACACACCTTTCCACTCAAACAACCAATATAACACAGGTGACTGCAATCAGAGACTAGGAAGGAAGAGCAGGAGCAGAGTATTTTGTACCGAATGGAGGGGGTCATGTTGGAGGGTCTAATACTATCACAAAACCACTTCTCACCAATACTATCACTAGATCACAGCTCATCAATACTATCACCAAACCACTGCTCACCAATACTATCACCAAACCACTGCTCACCGATACTATCAGCAGATCACTGCTCACCAATACTATTACCAGATCACTGCTCACCAATACTATCACCAATTCACTACTCACCAATACTATCACCAGATCACTGCTCACCAATATGATCACCAGATCACTGCTCACCAATACTATCAATAGATCACTGCTCACCAATACTATCACCAAACCACTACTCAGTAATACGATCACCAGATCACTGCTCACCAATACTATCACCAAACCACTGCTCACCAATACTATCACCAAATCACTACTCAAACTATCACCAAATCACTAACCACCAATACTATCCCCAAACTACTTCTTACCAATATTACCAATCACTTTTCACCAATACTATCACCAGATGACTACCCACTAATACTATCACCAAATAACTTCTCACCAATACTATCATCCATACTAACCCCCAATCACTACTCACCTATAATGACCCCAATCCCTCCTCATCAGTCCTGACCTCAATCACTAATAAATACAGAATTCCATTAAACCCTTCTTTATGTCAGAACCCCAGCCACTCCTCACCAATACTGACGCCCAAATCGCTTCCCGTCATTACCACCCACTCCATCACTTACCATCATCACCACTCTCCCTATCACTCTGTCACCCCTCTGTCCCTCAATTCCACTAGCACCTGGGAACAACATATGCCTTACACATCCATCAGCACAGCAAAACAGCTTATGTCATCTATCTGCCAAACAGCACCAGAGAACACCAAGACAGTTTACCTACCTATCAAGCACCTGGATAGCCCACCTTCCTGTCTACCAGAACCTAAAGACAGCAAGACAGCCCACTTACTGTACCTGTCCACTAGCACCTGACAACACCAGAACAGCCCAGCTACCTGCCTAACAGAACTCCAGGAGAATCTACCTACTTGTCTACCAGAACCTCAGAAGACCAGGAGAATCCTCCTACCTGTCTACTAGAACCTCAGAACACCAGGGTATTCTATCTACCTGTCTACCAGGCCCTCAAAATAACCAGAACATTCTACCTCCCTGTCTACCAGACCCTCAGAACACCAGGACATTCTACCTACCTGTCTAACAAGACCTCAGAACACCAGGACATTCTAGCTACCTGTCTACCAGGACCTTAGAACACCAGGAAAACCCACTTCTTGTCTACCAGAACCACAGAACACCAGGAAACTCTACCTATCTGTCTACCAGGACCTCAGAACATCAGGAAAACCCACTTCTTGTCTACCAGAACCTCAGAACACCAGGAAACTCTACCTATCTGTCTACCAGGACCTCAGAACACCAGGAAAACCCACCTCTTGTCTACCAGAACCTCAGAACACCAGGAGAATCCTCTTACCTGTCAACTAGAACCTCAGAACACCAGAACATTCTACCTACCTGTCTACCAGATCCTCAGAACACCAGGACATTCTACCTACCTGTCTACCAGATCCTCAGAATACCAGGACATTCCACCTACCTGTGTACCAGGACATTCTACCTGCCTGTCTACCAGAACCTCAGAACACCAGGACATTCCACCTACCTGTCTACCAGAACCTCAGAACACCAGAACATTCCACCTACCTGTCTACTAGAACCTCAGAACACCAGGACATTCCACCTACCTGTCTACCAGAACCTCAGAACATTCCACCTACCTGTCTACAAGACCTTTAGAACTTGTGGGCAGTTTCATTGTTTCTTAAATGAAGCATTAAGAACATGACAAAGGCAGGCAAAAACTCTGTTTACGTAAGGGGTCTATAGAAACAGGGCTAGATGGACAAGCACCTATCAGTGATTGACACACATAAGAAGAGCCTGCTGTGTGTTATCTTGTATGATTCTGCAATGTGACAATGCACAATCCAGCCTGTCTGTCCTGAGGCAGAAATCAATGCGATTGCCCTACAGAGTACACAACAGATGGACAAGGGGGGCTGTGAAGGTCGCACATAGGTCAGAGGTCAGATACGTACAGTAAATACACAGCAGCCACAGGCTGTACACAGACATGTCACACTGTGAGCAGTAATGTGACACCAGAGTGTTATGTTGTCTCAGTCTCTTAGTGTAGAAAGGGTTCTCTGTGCAGAGATGAGAGAGAAATAAGAGAGGACAGTGTAACGTCCAGGGATCATCCACAGACCCCCTCCTGGTGCCATGAAAACAATCTTCCACACTGCTACTGGGCTAGGTCACAGGTGCCCCTGGCCCTGACATCCAGACGACTGACCCTCTATCAGAATGGGCCCAATGGCAGCCAGACGCCTGATGGTCTATCAGGATCGGCCTAGTGGCCCCAATATCAACCCAAAGGGCCCTGACATCCAGCCAGACCTCTGACCGCCTATCAGGATGGGCCCAGAGGCCCCAATATCTACCCAAAGGCCCGACCAACTAAATGGATCGGCCCAGAGACTGCAACTTTAACCATTTGATCGCTGGGTCAGTGCAGCGTATAATATTATCAGCATTGAAATCAGCGTGCGACATTCACTGCGCAATTCTCATGTCACACATCGCTCTATAGCCGGCGTATCGGACACAGGTGTAAGCAAAATAATATAGAGCCAAATCCAGATCCAGAAGGGAGAATAAGAGGAAATCAGGAGGAAAGATGCATCTGGGAGAAATCATAATTGTTTACAGGGAAGGAAATAGAAATACCAGCTCATGTCTACAAGATAGTGTCTGTGTACTAATATAATAAGAATATATCATAATAATATAATAATAATAATAATAATAATAATAATAATATAATAGCAACAGAGATGAGAGGTGATAGATAACCGTGGCCCGGATTCAGAGCTGCGTTTCCATCTTTTTTCCATACAGAAGTGCAGCAAAATGAGCACTGCGCATGGCCAGACCGGAAGCGCGCACAGAAAGATGGGCGCAATTGTACTCATCCGTCTGTGATGGCATTCGACTGCACTGCGCCTGTGGAAAGGATATTTTTCTCATTGACATATTCTGTGCAGTGGTGTCTTAACAAGAATTATGCTTGTAAGTGTAAAGAGCACCCCCCAGAGCTGCAAAAAAATAAAAAATAAGTAATTCGTAAAAAACAAAAAAACCCAGTAAAATTAAAAAACGTTTATCCTAAAATAAACCCCTTCCCCGCCACCCGCACCGCAGTTGTACTGCCACCCACACCGCAGTTGTACTGTCATTGGGGTATACTTATACCCTTTGCCAGCGTGTGAATTCAATATTACATCATGATTTTTCCAACGCTGGCAAAGGGTATAAATATACCCCAATGACAGTACGACTGTCATTAGCACCGGGATGTCCTGTGCAGAACAGAGTTCACAACGTCCTATTAGGGTTTTTTTTTGTCAAGGCCACCCCCGGATTAAAAGCTTACAAGAGTGGACCCCCATCAGAGCAGGTAAGTATGTTTTAAATCATTTTTTTTTATGGACTTTTGCCCATTTTTTCGGGGGCATATATATGGCGCAGCTTGTCCAGGATAGCAGGGCATGCTGGCACTTGTGGTTCTCCAAGCGCCAGCATGCCCTGGCATTCATGGGCATGCTG
>WWET01000365.1:350464-365471 GCA_011038615.1 Limnodynastes dumerilii
GCCCGATCTACGATCGGGCGTTTCCATAGTGACGCCGGGCAACATCTGCCTGGCGCATGCGCATTACGCTTACGGCCGCCGTACTAGCGACGGCGGCTGTAGCTCTGGATCAGGCCCTATGTGCCAGATTTACTACGCTGCGAGAAAGGAAAAGAGATGTTGTCCATAGCAACCAATCAGATTCTAGCTCTTACTTTTTCTATTACATACCAGAAAACGTCAGCTAGAATCTGATTGGTTGCTAAGGGCTTATCCTTTCCCAAAGCTAAGTAAATTTGGCCCTATATTTTTTGCATTGCTGAGTCTATTAATCTGCAAACAGGATGTGGTGAAGGAGATAGTAACTAACAAACACCATCGTCAGACGGGATAACACAGATCACATGAAGCTTTTCCTGGAGACAGGGGCCAGTTTTGGACAGTAGGATTTTGGCTGCAGTTCTTGTAAATGGCAAAATCTAAACATTAGATCAGTTCACATTGCTCTGTTTTCATTTTGTCAGATGATGTCATTGTCTGGCTTCCTGTCTCCAGCAGATGGGAAAGCCACAGTTGCCAATTATCTTGTGGTATGTATTGAAGTCCTCTATCAGCAGACAGCAGAGTCATGTGATAAAGGACCTTCCCCTATATCGCTTGTCCCAGTATTCACTACAGACGTCCAGTATTGTGTGTAGTGCCTGCATTCTGTCCATGGAGTTTGTGGTGTATGATGCTGAATACCCATGATGGCACGTCATAAGGGGCTCTGCTTACCAAGGAGTGATCACTTCCATAATGAAAATGGCCTTTATCACATAAAATCAAAGTGGTCTATATTTACAAAGCATGGATCGTGATGGAAAACTACTGTTTCCATGGTGATCTGCACATGTCAACGCCGACCCGTTCTTTGAAATGCGCGCCAGCCCATATACTTCAATAGCTGATATTAGTGGTGCAGAAATATTCTAGGAAAGATTCTAGGGTCCAGATTTACTAAGATGCGGGTTTGGAAAAGTGGAGATGTTGCCCATAACAACCAATCAGATTTTAGCTGACATTCTCTAGTATGTAAAATAAAGTGAGAGCTAGAATCTGATTGGTTGCTATAGGCAACATCTCCACTTTTCCAAACCCGCAGCTTAGTAAATCTGGCCCTAGCAGAGTCACTGCTCATGCGCCGCCCAGTGGCTGAAGAGTGCCAGGACTTTGGAAATTGATGAAAGTGAGGAGCTGATATACTTACTGAGCAGGTGCCGGTAATCAGACACATGGGTCCAATAATGACAGAAGGTAATTTGTCTATGATAGCAGCCTCTAGAGGCAACTCAGCATATTACAAGTCCCGATAGCCTATACATTGTTCTGTATGTAAGCTGCAATTCTCCCAATCATTTTATTATTTGGCCATTGATTATTGTGCATATATATCATGAAAAGCTATATATATTTTTAATGCCCATAGTAAATAGTTTATTTCCCTTTTTTCTCCAGCTGTACATGTTGGCGCTCACATAATTAATGCTGTGAACTTTTCTACAAACTACAACAGCGACTATATTGCACTAAATGTAGCTCGGTACAAAAATGAGGTTAGTAATATGATTTGTTTATGTGATAAATTTATTCTCAAATGTCATTTGTGAAATGTTTAGCAGAGCATTACAGACACGAAAATTCATTAAGCTACTCCCTCCTGGGACCCTGTCCTCTGACACCTTATTTCCTGGAATCCTGTCCCCTTACACCCTTTCTCCTGGGATCCAGTCCCCAACAAACTCTCTCTCCTGGGGTCCTGTCCCTTGACATCCTCTCTCATGGTATCTTGTCCCTTGACACACACTCTCCTGGGATCCTATCTTTTGACACCATTTTTCTGGGATCCTTTCCCCAGAAACCCTCCGTCCTAGGATCCTGGCCTCTTACACCCTCCTGGAATCCTGTCCCCTGACACCATCTCTCCAAGGATCCTATCCCTTAACACCCTCTCTCATAATATCATGTACCCTGACACCCCCTCTCCTGGTATCCTGTTTTTGGACACACTTTTTCCCAGGATCAAGTACCCTGACACCCTTTCTCCTGGGATACTTTCCCTTACACCCTTTTTCCCAAGATCATGCTTCCTCTCTCCTGGGATCCTGTTCTTGACACACACGTTCCTGGGATCCTATCTTCTGACACCCTCTCTCCTGGGATACTTTCCCCAGGCATCCTCTCACCTGGGATCATGTTCCCCTGACACCCTCTCTGCACGCTCTCTCTCCTGGGATCTTATCTTCTGACACCATCTTTCCTGGGGTCCTGTCCCCTGACACCCTCCTTCATGGGATCCTGTGCTCTGACACCCTACTTCATGGGATCCTGTGCTCTGACACCCTACTTCCTGAGATCCAGTGCTCTGACACCATATATATTTGGATTCTGTTAACACCCTCCCCTCTTTTTCCTGGGACATTCCTCCCCCATTCTCTACTGAGAACACAGATTATTTTCATATGAAACACAAGAATTAATTGATCCCTTGATTCTACAAAAGACCAAAACCCAGAACCCTCCTTGTTCACCTATTGTATGGACACTGAAGTTAGAATGACATCACAGAACCTGTGCCTCGGCAGTGATTATTGTGCAGCAGTGATTATTGTGCAGTGTTTGCATGCATTATCACGACTCGTGTCTTATTTAGACATTAGAGTCTAGCACAGCATTACAAGGAAAAACACATTTGATTGCAGCATGCATTTATCATCACAATTGAGAGAAGAATATTTGCCACATATTTTAATCCTGAAAATGACAGAAGATTGAGGACCTGGGAGCTGCATAAATATGGATTCATGAGCAAAAATATGTCATCTGTCACTATCTGCCTTGTCAGTGCTTTTGTGTCTTAATAATTACATTGAGGCACTTTAGGATTTGATTCCTAACACAATGCAATTCCAGGCTTGCAGCTTCATTATGTTATTTTTTCTTTGCAGGATCCTAGGAAAATTATCTTCACTACCGGTGAGTGTGACTGACGTAATGACAATGGCGATGCTTTGTGTTGTATATAGAGGGTTCATATGTCACGGCCCGTAAAGAGACATTAGTAATAATGTAGCTGTGTAATAATTGATCAGTCAGAGACCAGATCAAGACACGCCACTTACGCACATTTATCTCCCCGTGCGAGCAGAAGAATATGGAAATGAAAAATGCACGTGCATTCCCAAAAGATTCTCAGGATCCTGGCAGGTGTTGGAAGTCTTTCCGGGTGAGTGCTTGGACCATCTGACCCAGGGTGGACACCTGGGCAATGACAGCATTAATAGTGGTAGAAGATTCCATGAGGCCTACGGTGATGGCTGGTTGCAATGTTAGGAAACCACTCACCAGAGTGCAGAGTTTAACTGGAGCCTGGTATTCGCTAGAGCTTCTGATGGTGAGGTTAGGCTTGGCTGCAGGACTCCCTGCAGGTCGTGTCTCTCGGCAGCAGCTCCTATGCGTGCATGTAAGAGGGTTGGACAACACAAGGGACCCAGTGAGTAGACACACCAACACCGCGATTGTGGACGAATTAGAGCACACACTCGCAGAAACACACGACACGCACTCACAGAACAGAAGGGGAGTCAGGGAGCTGGAACACAGGAGCAAAACATTAAGGGCCAGATCCTGAGCTATGTACGCTCGCGTATTTACTGTAACCAATGATGTCAAATCGGCTATTTGTATTTACTGCGCATGCGCACAGCAGATGAATGTACGTACCATCAGCGTAAATACGAACAAAGGGGTGTGGGCATCAATACAACACCCGTAATTACGCTTTGGAGGCAGAGGGAGGCATTTAAATTGTACAGTGTGGGCCGGTTTAGGCCGTCACGTACGTAAATCTATTACGTACTTCAGTACTTACGCTAGGAAAAGTCAAGTTAGGGGTTGGGCAATGACCAAAGTACTTACGAACGAGGGCAGTGCATGGGGGAGTGCATAAAAAATACGTTAGCATAAATACACTACGCGTTCTAACGTAATTAGCCCGTAGGTCTGCATCTACCCCAATAGGAGTAAACGGCAATCAGAAGAAGGGCAGGAGAAAGGCAGGAAGGGACAACATTGACTAGAACGTTGATTAGAACTGAGGCAGCAGCACAGGCAGGTTAGCAGACACTATAACGGGCAATGTAAAATTCACATTGCCAGCTATTTAAACACCCAGCTCCCAATCAGCGGCTGCTGTCAGACACACCTCTAGACTGCTTGAGGTGTGCACTGATTGCAGGCCCAGCTGGAGGCAACGCCGGGGGAATGTAAACAGCCACACACAGCCACGACTAGCTTGACAGCGTGTAACAAAAGAGCATATGAGTAGGCCTTTACACCATTTTCCACGGGGCAGGTGCATAAATGTTAAGGTAGGGTCCTTGTGTTGGAAGACACAGAATTTAGGATCACACAGCAATTCACTATTAGAACTCTGATACCACTATGGCAGCAGCGCCAACAGTGGCGGCAGAAAAGTTTTGGGCCCGTATTCAGATTACTGGATGTATAACATATACGTCCGGTGTTTAGCGATTTTTACTACTGCGCATGCGTAGTCATTTTTTAATTTATGTATCTTTTTCTTACGTAGATTGTGTAAATGCGGTCTGAAAGAAAAAGATAAGTAGATTACATAAAAAATGACTACGCATGCGCAGTAGTTAAAATCGCTAAACACCGGACGTATATGTTATACATCCAGTACTCTGAATACGGGTCTTGGATCTGATGTTCTTATACCTCTAGCAGTCCTAGGTCCCTGAACTGGATCAATACTTCTGATGCCAAAGATCATTTTCCTACGATAATGCCTGTTTTCATGTGATACCGGGCAGTATTGCAGGAAAATGATGTTAAACATATATACAAACCATGGATTGCCATGGAAAACGACAGTCCATGTAAATATCACTTCTACTCGCTGGTTCGTTCTTTTCAGAGCAGGCTGGCACTTTGTTATACTTACAGAGGCTGGGAGCAGAGTTTTACCCTCCGCTCCCTGCGTAAAACTAATGCCAGCTCAGACTGGCGTTAGTATAAGTCAGGGGTAGGCAACCTTAAACACACAAAGAGCCGTTTTGACCGGTTTCCCCCAGAAAAGAAAACCTCGGGAGCCACAATACCCTTTATTGCCCAGCCTTTATTTCTGCCCCTTTAGTGTGCCCAGTTTTCATTATTGCCCCTTGTATGTGCCCAGCCTTTATTGCCCCTTTATATGTGCCCAGCCTTCATTACTGCCCTTTTATATGTGCCCAGTCTTTATTATTGCCTCTCTAGTGTGCCCAGTTTTCATTAATGCCCCTTGTATGTGCCCAGCCTTTATTTCTGCCCCTTTAGTGTGCCCAGTTTTCATGATTACCCCTTGTATGTGCACAGCCTATATTAGTGCCCCTTTATATGTGCCCAGCCTTCATTACTGCCCTTTTATATGTGCCCAGTCTTTATTAGTAGAGGTGGTTTTTCTGAACAGGTCTGTGCACAATTGTCTCATGTCGTTAATATAGATTGTGACATCCAAGAAGTCCACACAGGTAAGACTTTTGGTTACTGTGAGTCGTAAATTGAGATCATTCTTATTAAGGGTATCTATATAAGAATCCAGCAAGATCGCATCCCCCTGCCATAGGAGCAGGACGTCGTCTATATAGCGTAACCACAGAGGCACATGAGAGGTGTAAAGCCGGTGAAGACGACGTCCTGCTCCCACCAGCCCAGGTATAAGTTGGCATAAGTTGGGGCACAAGCCATCCCCATAGCTGTGCCCCATACTTGTAAATAGTAACTCCCATCAAATAGGAAGTAATTCCTTCGAACTACAAAATTAAAGAGACCCATGAGAAAATCATTATGGGGATCAGTGGGGACTGATTGCAAAAAATATTTGACCGCCATCAAACCGGCTTCATGCTGGATGCTTGTATAAAGCGATTCTACACCAAGGCATACCAGCCATGTGTTGGGGGGGACAGTGATATCATCAATGTGGGCCAGAAAGTCAGACGTATCCCTGATATATGAGGGAAGGGCGGTGACAAAAGAACGTAGATATGCATCTACATATTTGCTGGCCTTCTCCGTCAAGGATAGATTCCCAGACACAATTGGACGACCCGGGGGGGCATTCTATGTTTTTATGGACTTTGGGTAATAGGTAGAAGGTGGCAATTTTTCAATGTTCCACAGATAGAAAATGGAAAGTTGTATTAGAGATGACACCTTCTTGTTTGGCATTCCTTAATTTAAGGATATATGCACCCAAAAGTCCTTAGTAGGATCACCAATTAGTTTTTATAGCAGTTAGGGTTGTCCAATTGTTGTCTGGCTTCCAGGGTATACATATTGACTGGCCATATAACAATATTACCGACCCTGAGGGCTTCAGGACTACATCCCCCCATTCTTTTATTTCCTCCAAAGCAGATTTTTCTTCCTTTGTAATATTAAAATTAATATGGCGATGTTTGCGATTTATCACCAAATTATTTAGGTCCTTTGTAACCAGTTTCTTGAAAACTGTTAAGACCGGATATTTTTCCAAATCAGGAACAAATTGGGACTTGGGTCGTAGAGATATCGTAGGAGAGGGGGGGGGATTTCTTTCACCTGCAAGATTTTCTAAGCGTTGAACAGTACTCAAATCATCCTTATCAAAGTATGAATAATCCTGAGCTGGAATTTCCCCTTCTACACCCACCTTCTTATTGTATATCAGATGTAGGGCCAGTTTGCGCAAAAGCAGATGCAGATCTCGTTCTAAGTCAAAACGATCACAGACATAAGAGGGAGAGAAAGATAATCCTTTGGACAGTACCTTTTTATGGTCATCATTGAGGATATGTGAAGAGAGATTAACAATCTGCAAAGCATCCATGAGAGTATCTAGAATCTTTAGACGATTGTCTAAAAAAGACACAGATGACTGGGAGCCTGCCACGGAGGGTTCTGGATTGGTGGATGGTCCGAGGCTTGAGTATTCCCCATCTGTGGACTCCAAATCAGAGTTAGATGGGGTCTAAACGTTTAGACCAGGGGTCGGCAACCCACAGCTCCGGAGCCGCATGTGGCTCTTTCAGCCGTCTCCTGTGGCTCCCTCCCGGACTATACAATGTCCGGGAATAATTCTATTTCTAGAGTTACATTACAAATGTAATGTAACTACAGAAATAGTATTATTCCCGGACACCGGATGTGTCACATACACAGTGCCCAGACCGCTGCATCCAGGCACTGTGTATGTGTTGCTATGGCAACACAGCGCCGTTTTCATGCTGAAAACAGCACTGTGTTGCCATAGCAACACATACACTGTGCCTGGATGCAGCGGTCCGGGCACTGTGTATGTGACACATCCGGTGTCCGGGAATAATACTATTTCTGTAGTTACATTACATTTGTAATGTAACTCTAGAAATAGAATTATTCCCAGACATTGTTTAGTCCGGGAGGGAGCCACAGGAGACGGCTGAAAGAGCCGCATGCGGCTCCGGAGCCACGGGTTGCCGACCCCTGGTATAAGTATTCCGGTGATCTCCCCATATACCCCTCTTTTCCTCCCTCTAATAGCTGTTATTAGGGGGAGGATAAGGGGGGCATGTATGGGGAGACTGCCGGAAAAAAATCAAAACGTAGAAATGTAAAAAAAACCTGTTTTTGTTTTTTTATTTAATTATTAACATAAGAATAAATATATACATTTAAAATATTGATATATCCCGCAATGGAGTTCTGCGCATACGAAGTATGAATGAAATGTCCTGCGATGAGCTCAGAGATCATCACGGGACCTCGCAGGAGGGGGGAATTTTAGTAAATTTAATGAACATTGCTGCGAGGAGAAGCGAACCTGGATCAGCATCGTTCAATAAAAAACATTAAGGAAAGTAAATAGAACCCAAAGTCACCAATGTTGACAGTATCAGCAGCTCGGATTATATACAAAGTACAGATCAAACAAATGCAAACAGGAGAGACAAAAGCTTGAGAGAATCATCAGCAGATCAGTCCATTTAAAAAGTACTGGTCAAACAAAGAGCACTAAGGGTGACCCGAGTTTGAGAGCATCAGACCATATATAATGTACAGGTCAAACAAGGGCACCAAGGGCCAGTTTTACTAAGCTGATGATAGGAAAAGTGGAGATGTTGCCCATAGCAACTTATCAGATTCTAGCTGACATTTTCTAGTATGTGATAGGAAAGTAAGAGCTACAATCTGATTGGTTGCTATGGGCAACATCTCCACTTTTCCTTTCCCGCAGCTTAGTAAATCTGGCCCCAAGAGTAAACCAAGCTTGAGAACCAGCATGATTGACCCAAGTATGAAAGCATCAGCAGCCCAGACCATATACAAGGTACAGGCCAAACACAGGCACCAAGGGCCAGATTTACTAAGGGATAGCAACCAATCAGATTCTAGCTGACTTCTTCTAGCATGTAATGGGAAAGTGAGAGCTGGAATCCGATTGGTTGCTATGGGCAACATCTCCATTTTTCCTTTCTTGCAGTTTAGTAAACCTTAAGCAGACAAGACCATATACAAGACACATATCAAATAAAAGACAACGGGAGTCACACAAGCCCGAGATCAGCAAAAAGTTGAAGCCAGTGGAAGCACCCGAACCAAATAACATCAATAAAGTGCCAGAGAAAACCCTATTTTCCTACTTTCCTACCAGTGAGCAAATTGCTTGGGCAGTAATATATAATATATCAGGTAAATACAGAATTCTTTTTATACCTTCTGCAATGCGAGAATTATTTCAGCCTGGATACAGATAATTGCAATCTCCATTTAATTGCGTTCTAGAATCCACAGCCTGACCACAAATCTATGTGTCAGAATGCAATTATAGTTTCATTTTCCTCTACACACAGCTGCAAAAGTTGAGGGACATCTCCAGTGGCGTGCATGAAGCAGGGACGAGCCACTTATACCCACCACTGTTGGGATCTGCGACACGCTTTAATGACTTGTGCTAAGAGACAAACAAGAGAATCCCTGGGAAAATGATACCAAGCTGAGCGCGATCTTGCTGGCTGCTGCAGGGGATGGTGTCAGACGGCTTCTTATTAACTGGTTATTAGTAGTTTTCATTCTATTTTTACACAGCAGGAAGATTAGAGGCCAGCCATCTGGTGACACCGTAATTCTTTCTACCACTTGGGCTGAGCGGCGGTAAAGGCATAATATTGTCTGGACGTCTCTCAGACTGATTTATCAATGCGCGAGAGCCTATTGCCAGTGAAATGGGTGTATTTTTTTTTTTTTTATAGATCCTGGGGCAGGGTTGCCGACTATTGAAAGCTTTCCTCCGGGAGAACCCAGAGGGAAGCCATAGATTACGGCAAGGAGGCGGGGCAAAATGACACGATTTATGCAAATTGCTTCATTAAGCCTCGCTCCCGTCAATCACCCGTGTGATCTCAGGTGTTAAAGGGGTGGGCGGGACTTGCTGACATCATCCAGTCCCGCCCATCACTACTAACTCTAGGGATTACACGGGTGATTGTTTGGGTGTCGGGGCATGCAGGAGATTTGACGGCTATCTCGGGATACTGGGAGAACGGCCCAAATTTTGGGAGTCTCCTGGATATTCCAGGAGAGTCGCTATCCCTGATCCTGGAGTTGTTTCTCTAACTGAAATGAAAGCATAGGATCCGTATCCCCACACGACAGCCGAATTCCGCCCGCTAGATGCGCAAATCTACTGTCTGGCAATACACGTGGCAGATGTTCCGCTACGGACATTCAGTTGTACGGAACTCAGCATCCCCTCTGAGTGCTTGTACTTAGTAAGGTGGGGGAAGGGCATTTAAATGATACGGAATCCAGGGCAAATGAAAAAAATGCACCCCCACCCCTTATTATACCGTGTTAAAAAACAATAAACGTCTCATGTGGGATGTGACACCCCTTTTAAAACTCTATATTAAGAATAAGACACGGACAAAAAGCTTTGGGAATTATTTTTATTATCTAATTAATATTATTGTTTAAAGGTCATTGATCCTTAAGGGGTCAAATGATCTTCTACTAAATTGATGGGGGACAAGAAAGCAGGTAATAAATACGATGAACAAATGGCACACAATAAACATGACATAAACAATCTTAACATATATAAAATTCAAAACAATGTCAAACAACAAGAGCACCGTCCACCTCACCTTCGGCATAACACTTTTTATAAGTGCATTTTTTTCATTTGCCTTGTCTCGCGTGGCAAATGAAAAAAATGCACCCCCACCAATTATTATACGGTGTTAAAAAACAATGTAAATGTAATATAGTGCCCCCTTAGACCTGGGTGTCTTTGGGCACCCAGGACATGTGAACTATAAAACTCACCCCAGTTACGCCTCTGATCCTTAAAGGGGTCAAATGATCGTCTACTAAATTGATGGGGGCCAAGAAAGCAGGTAATATATTCAATGAACAAATGGCACACAATAAACATGACATAAGCAATCTTAACATATATAACGTTCAAAACAATGTCAAACAACAAGAGCACCGTCCACCTTACCTTCGGCACAACACTTTTTATAAGTGCCACGCGAGACAAGGCAAATGAAAAAAATGCACCCCCACCAATTATTATACGGTGTTAAAAAACAATGTAAATGTAATATAGTGCCCCCTTAGACCTGGGTGTCTTTGGGCACCCAGGACATGTGAACTATAAAACTCACCCCAGTTACGCCTCTGCCTCCGGAGTGACCCCTGCTTGTCTTTACATGTTATTCCGTATATGTGTCTTATTTGGAACATTAACGGTTAAATAATTGAACATGGACATGTTGCTGTCTGAAGTTCAGGACCTATTCAGGAAGCTTTCCTACGTGTTTTATAATAGCAGATGTGATTTTATCCTCACCTTTAAATAGTACATCATTTCCTAGCAGAGTATTAGCTGTCCTCTTAGAATATAGTTCACAACTATATGGAATACTCATCTAACAATTCATAGCAATCACCATGGCACATATATCCTAGCAACAGAGCGCAGATTCCTTTCTAGATGTTATTTAAATTCTGCAAATGCAAAGGACTGACTTCTATCAAGGTCAGGTTTATATCTCCACATGACTGGGAAATAATCCCGCTGCTCATAATTGTAAGTAAATTTACATCCGTAGGGTAAATGCCTGGAATCAGGTGACCTGTTTTCTTAGATGACAGATATATAAAGGGAGAATAAGAATGTCAACAGAGAACTAAAATAGGAGCCTGGTTGCAGTTAGTGACAGCAAAATAATGTATCTTATTATTGTTTTGCACTCCTGGGGCTAGAACCTGATCCCTGCACGCTTTACATGCGTGTGGGGGTCAGTAAGTACATGTGCATAGTGGGGAGTACACGTCCCCTGCACACTTAGGTGTCCAGATTCCTACCTTAAATATTACGCCAAGGTCTGCGACCTTACGGCTGCAGATGTAGTTGTAGCGGGACTTCCCCCGCCCCCTAATTTAAATGTCTATCTCCGCCTCTACGACATGCGTATATTAGGGGTTAGTCCCTTTTGCGTACCGCCAGGCGTATGTAACAAACCTATTTATGCCTGCCGGTACGCACTCGTAACATGGATGTGCGCATGCGCACGTTACCTGGCAGGGGAATTACGCACGCTGCGTGTGTATTTCCCCTGTCGTACCGAAGTGTGGATCTGGGCCCTGATCTTTACACCAAGATTGTTGATTCTCCTGGAATATCCAAAAGATTCTCCAAATTCTGGAATTTTCCTGATATCCCAGGATTGCTGGCAAATTTCCTACAATGGGCTTGAGGCCAGGAGTTAATGAAAATTATTATTGGCTTCAAGTCCCACCCTCTGTCTATCAATATTCTAGTGTGACTAGGGATTGGGCGGGGCTTAATGATGTAATATGCATCCGCCAGTAACACTATGAATATTAGTATTGATGGGCAGGGGGCGTGATTTGCATAAATCATGTCATTAAGCCCCACTCGCATTCCTGTGTTCCTGACTGCCTGGAAACCTCCCTCCACCCAAGGACCAAATAGCAGTATTCCTTTCTGAGATTTCAGTGGTTTTGTAAAAGTGTATTTCATTCTCTGGACACCAGTAGCTGCCCTACAGCATCCTATATCCCAGTCTGTTCCCTCTTTTCTCTCCTTCCTGTTCCTCAATCTCACCCCCAACCACCACTGAGGACAGTGACTGATCAAATAAAATGGCAGCCTACTTTGTCTGAGTTCACCTTTATCATCTGCCCCCATCAGAGATCTTGAAAACTGTCTCACCTGAATGTACATCAGTGCAGGATAAATTTCCCTTTCAGACTGCTTGTTTTATTACCTATGTCATGCACCAGTCTTCCTGCAAGCATGATCTATGCTGCAACTGACCCGGAAAAGAGGGGGTTTATCTTGACTGTATATAAGACATATCTGCTATTTACAAGGTCGATACTAGATTATTACCTTCCAATTAAAGCTATAATATCTTATAACCTTTCCCTAGCATATAGGACCACTATACATGGCATTACACACCATGGGACAGATCCAGAACAACGCTTCTGTGCGAATTTACGCCTGGCGGACACGTAAAATCTTTTTTTGTATGTACTGCGCATGCGCACGACAGATGATACGCTACATTACGTAACGTAACTCTGAGTGTATGGACCATTCACGTATTAGTTGCGCAAAATTCGTACGTGTGGGCGTGCCAATTTTATGTGTGCCAAAAGTATGTCTAAAATACGCAATGTAGGCGGGGATTTTCATTTAAATTGTACAGTCTGGGCGTGCTTAGCTGCGTAAGTCAGTGTTGCCCATCTGTACGTGTACGGACGATAGCGATTACGTGGCCAAAAGTTAAGGTAGGGTTGGAAAAGCGGAAATCGGCCAAAGTACGTACATTCAAGGGGAGTGCCTAGGGGAGTGTATAGAAGGTACGCAAGCGGAAATACACTACGCTAGTAAACGGATTGCAAGCGGAGTTCTGGATCTACCCCCATGTGTTGCAGTCTTTTCCCCTTCTGGCAAAAGGTGTATCTGGTCACATCTGTGTGCAATACAGTCAGCAGGCTTTCAGTAAAACACAAATGTGCAAAATAATTTTATTTTCTAAATATAATTTGTTGTGAAGACAGTCTTCAATCTTGACTTTATTGTCATGCAAGTTCCTTCACTTGTATCCTAAAAGTTCCATCTGTCTGACACTGTGGGGGCTGTTGCTAGGTTAAGTTGTGTTGGTTTTGTAGAACAATTTAGAAAACCAATTCCCTGCTGCTTTAACTGTAAATCATTTTTACAGTTAGTGCAGCAGTGTAACAGCATCACATCCTGGCCAACTTCCACAGCTGATCTTTTTGTTGTTCTGTCCCATCTGGTGCTAGTTATTCTTAATCAGTGTACACACTGGAGGGTTTTCTATTGACTTTATGGTGCATGGTACATGATAATGCCATCAGGCCAGATCCAGACTTAAGTTTCCTTTAAGTACAATCGCGTAGCCTAGTTATGCAATCATAACTATAATGCACTCCCTAGGGAACTCCCCTCGAACGCACATAATTTAGCTGGTTTATGAGTCCCAAACCCTACCTTAACTTTTCCTTGCGTTTCTGCGGTCGTACGTATCGCCTTGCTGGACATAACTGCCTAACCCCGCCCACACTGTACAATTTATATGCCTCCCTCTGCCTGCAATGCGTATTTTCTGCTTGCGTAGGGATGATAAGCCCCTTCGTACGTAGTAACGAACAAGTTACATACGATCAGAGTTACCATGCGTAACATCAGCCATGGACATGGGCAGTACATACAAACAGCCAAATGTATGCATGCATAAATTCGCTGTCGTACTTAAGTCTGGATCTACCCCATTGTGTATCCAGCATTAGTTACAGAATTGATACTAGTTTTCATAGTTTGCTTTTGTTTTTTCCTTAGTACCTGGATTGACTGGAATCCTAATGGTGCTGATCTTATTCTTAATGTCCACAGCTTCAACAGCGTCAATAAGGTAATTATCTCAGGTGCAACAAACTGTCTCCATGAAACCTTCAGATGTTAATGCGACAGGTTAAATCTGTTCATTTATTTTAACAGCTTGCTATTAATTTGTTAACACTTTAAGTAAATTATGCAACTTTATTAACAAGCTGTGAATCTGTAGCACACTATGCAGAATAAAGTGGGTTTTTTTTTATTATTATGTAAAACATTCTTACACAGATAACTAAATTGTAATGTAAGTCAGCAGTGTGTCATTAACTGCAAGCGTAGAATTCTATGAATTATTTAATGTAAGCCAGTGGTTCCCAAACTTTCTAACTTCAAGGCACCCTTAGGTTCTCCACATTTTTTCAAGGCACCCCTAAGACAAAAATAGAATAGAACAAAATGGAAAATAGAAACATTCCACGGCACCCCGTTGAGAGCGTCGCAACACCCCAGGGAGCCGCGGTGCACAGTTTGGGAACCACTTATGTAAGCATTTGTTTTTGGTTTGGGTTGCTTTGTGGGGGTGAGCAGGACTGCTGTCAGAAATTGTGGGGCCCGGGACATACAGACCGTCCAACATAACCCATTCCATTAGGTAAAATATACTCCGATTCGGAGCTTATAACGGTCACACTCACCTGGTGAATTGACTTAACTGATATTTAAAAAGCTATTTGTCTCTTTAACAAAGGTGGTTACCATAGTAACTGACAGTCGGAAACAGAGAAGCAGAGTATTTTGTACCTAATGGAATGGGTCATGTTGGAGGGTATAAACATATCAGCAGGGCCCCACCCCCTATATAACATAATCGGTGACACGTCACATGGGGGGCAGGGCCCTGTTTAACCTTTGTTAACAGCTGGCCAGTGCGCAGGGAAATAGTTCTCTGCACCCATTAATTAAGGTGGGCCCTCTTGGCTCCGGGCCGGGGGTGGTAGTCCCGGCTGGCTGTCCTCCCCTGATGGCGGCCCTGGGGGTGAGAGGGGGCTTGGATGACAACATTTGGAT
>WWET01000365.1:405070-425362 GCA_011038615.1 Limnodynastes dumerilii
CAGAGCAGCGATGTTACGCTGAGCGCTACAGCGCTCAGTGTAACATCGTAGCTCTGGATCAGGCCCCATGACACCGAGTATAAACTCAAATGCAGATGATATATATCACATGATATGCCATTCAAAAACGGCAGTAACACATGATATGATTTATATAATACATCTTATATTTATTTATTTATTTATACATTACCCATAATAAATAACACAATCAATCAGCTTCTAAATCTTGGAAGCAAAAGACTTAAATGTCAATATTTACAAAAAATCATTATAAGGGTCCCCATGGACACACAGGCCACCCATAAGCATTCTTTAAGAGATTAATAGATGTATACATTCTCTCCATTAGCAAATAATAAAGGATTGTATAACTAATATATCTGCCACATAACATGTGGTGTTCCAATCATAAGGACAAATAAAGGAATATACTATGTAATTGTAAACCTTTGGTTTCTCAATACAAGTAAGGACATAACAAACAGTAAAAGAGTAGCGAAGATAGTGTATATATAGACATTAGAAGATATATATATACACATATGCCTCCAGGTGATGAAAAGTTGTGACTAAATAAAAAGCATATGTCGAAGCTGGAATCTTGGTAAAGGATGATACAGCTACATATGAATACATATGCAAAACACCTGTAAACACATAGACAACTCAACACATGTTCCTAAACTATTGCGCATATACACATATATACACACATATACATATACACACGTACACATGTAATCCCCATGCCAGCAAGCAATGGGGAACTGTATAAACAGGACAATCCGAAGAAGATCTTATAATCAATTTACATATACATATATATTCTCTCAGGATCAGACGGTAGGTGGGATATTAAAACACATCTTAAGCTATCCAGGTTTTAATGTTATCTAGGCTCTTTACCCATATATAGATTTTTTATTATTTTTTGTGTAGATATCAGATGCTAAAGATGAATAATAGATCCTTAGAATCCCAGCGTAGTGAACTCCAATGCCTCATTGAGGCCGTCTGGCATAAGAGTCTGTAGCTGTAAAATCCACTTTATCTCCGCACGGCATAGTTTATTAAATCTGTTGCCACCTCGAGAGGTGGGTGGGATTATTTTGATAACAAACGCCTGGAGTCCAGCCGGATCAGCACCGTGTACCTGCCAGAAATGTTTAGAGATACTATGTGTAGGGGATTTGTTGACTATATTCCTCCGGTGTTCACGCACCCTTTCCTTCAGTGACCGCGTCGTACGCCCCACATATTGGAGTCGACACGGGCACTGAAGGAGGTATACCGCATAGTTGGTCTCACAATTTGCAAAGTGAGTTATGGGATATTGCTTATGTGTAACGGTAGATTCAAAATAGGTAGACCGATGGGAGATAATATCATAAAAGTCAAGCAATGAGTTTTTCCACATTTAAAACACCCATTTGGCTTTTGAGGGAGCCAACTGGTAATAGACGTGGAACCGGCAGGACTCTGTTTAAACTCGCTAGGAGACAGTATATTTTTCAGATTTTGATTTCTTTTAAAGATTATTTTAGGAGCACTATCTAGTACATTCTTTAGAACCGAATCACTCTTCAATATTGAATAGTGTTTATTAATGATTTTTTTTGACAGAATGGGATTTACTGTTAAATTTAGAAATGAATGAAACAGATGAGCTGAAATCACGTCTAAGGCAATCAGTAGTTTCTTTGGGTACTTTAGGAGAAAGGAGGTCCATCCTATCGATAGACTGTACCTCTGCAAAAGAGCGTTTTAACAGATTGTCAGGATAACCTCTGGTCTTATATCGGTCCAGAAGATCCTGTGACTGAGATTTAAATGCTTCGTCCGAGGAACAATTACGCTTAATACGGCACAATTGCCCCTTGGGTATGTGGTTTACCCATGGACGGTGGTGTCCACTGTTAAAGTGTAGAAAATGATTAACATCCACCGTCTTAATGAATGTTTTGGAGCAAATAGTGGAGTCATCGATATAAAGACTGAGGTCCAGGAAGCTGATGGCGGAGTCACTCCAGTTGAGTGTGAAGGTTAAATTAAAATTATTAGTGTTAAGGTATTCAACAAACTCCAAAATTGAAAAATAACGTGTATCCCAAATTAAAAATAAATCGTCTATGTACCTCCTGTATAGCACCAGACTCGCTCCGAACACCCCACCCACAGGTACTTGTTCTCAAACTTTCCCATGTAGAGGTTGGCAAAGCTCGGAGCGAATCTGGTGCCCATCGCGGTGCCAAGCACCTGGAGGTACATATTCGTGTTAAAAGAAAAATAATTATGCTGTAAAATGAACAACATAGCTTGTGATAGAAAATTGGAAAACTCTGGAGTGACTCCGTCATCATACCTTGACGGCACGAAACGCGTTGCAGGTATTATATTTGGAGCGACCCCTTCCTTGAGCTTATTTGAATCTACCTCCGGAACATTGCAATCTGTCCGACACTTATACAGACTTTTTCTACATACGGAGGCAGGACGTGTCACTCTTGACTACACGCGTGGTTACTATCTGGAGCTCCCTCGGTGAAGTCTGAATGCGGTTACAGATATTGCCCTTACCTCTGTTCCAATACTTGGACTTACATTGCTCGTTGACAGTGGAGGCTGTGCTATCCAACTGCAGCCTACGCTCAATTACTGGGACATTTGGGAATACAAAAAATTCCGCTGACTTCCAAAGTACCACAGAAGCTCCTCCCCACATACAATATGGAGTGTACTTTATATCAGCTGTTGGAATCCTGCCAGCTATCTATACTTCCATTGTAGGAAACACTACACTGTTCAATATCAGCTCATTTTTTATCAGCAAATTTTCTAATTGCTAGGTTGGCCACCAGCATATGGAATAACATCTGAAGGCATTTATGCAAGACTAGATCGGGAACCTATAGGGGATTACAATCACCTCGAGGACCTTTCCCCTCCCGTGTGTCTATGCCCTTCACCGAGTCTGTTAAGTATTACTTCTATACTATCAATTTGCTGATTATTGTTTTACAACTAAAAGGGTCGTTCATTTATAACTGATTTTATAATATTTATGTTTTATTAAAAAGTTTTTTGTTATTTCATCAGCGTTGTCCATCACAGCTAATTAACAAAATTCTTATTGTAATATTATTATAAGTTTTATATAGAGCCTCTGCGCTGCCTTAAATTCTTTTTAGTCGCCTCTATTCCTGTTTCGTGGCTTATACTTGTGTAAAGTGACTCCACGTCTCATGTGACTAACCAAGTACCTGAGGAAATATACAAATTCGGTAGGTCCGTGGGGTCCCTAATATAAGACGCAAATGAAGGTACAAAATCACGGAGATGAAAGTCAATGTATTTACTTGCATTCTCCGTGAGCAAACCAATCCCCAAGACCATTGATCGACCAGGTGAATTGTTCAGGTCCTTATGGACATTAGATAATAAGTAAAAAGTTGCTGTTTTTTAGACAAGTAACAGTAAGAAACTTGAAATGTATGTGACAATACAGTGTCCGGGAAGTAAAGGCTCCACACGGGGCCGCGGCAGCCAGTACAGTGTCGCCAGGATGATGAACACGAAGGCACTGTACTGGCTGCTGTGGCCCCGCGCGGGGCCTTTACTTCACACATGCAAGCCTGGTGGGTGACAGTCCGGAATAGGTGCGTGGTCCCCTAGGGACCTCTGATCCGCGGGGCCCTAGGCGGCCGCCTATACCGCCTATGTCATGGGCAGCCTATGTTGGCTACATGCCTCCACCCCTTCAGAACACAAGCGTCAGGTGTGACGAACCATGATGCAGGGTCTAACTAGAAGTCTTGTCTTCACTACAGCCCCTGATGGTGGGGATAGGCTGAGCTGCAGACTCCAACTAAGTTGTGGCCCCTGGAAGCTACTTCTGGAGAGAGCAGGGAAACCAAAGCCGAAGGTAAACAAGAAGGCGAGAGCGACAACTCCTGAAAGCGGGAAATACATGAAGAATTGACCACAGTGCCGGATGGAAAACCCACTAGGAACAATGCCAGATGAAGAGAGCTAAGAAGAGCTGAACAATACCAAACAAAGGGCAGACACTTATGTCCTTACCTCAACCATACACACAGAAAAGGAAATGAGAATGGCTCACCTCAACCATACACACAGAAAAGGAAATGAGAATGGCTCACCTCAACCACACACAGAGAATGGAATGAAGATGTTTCACCTCAACCACATAGAGAGAAGGGAATGAGGATGGCTCACCTCAACCACACACAGAGAATAGAAAGAGGAAGTTTCACCTCAACCACACACAGAGAATGGAATGAAGATGTTTCACCTTAACCATACACACAGAGAAGGGTATGAGGATGGTTCAACTCAACCACACACAGAGAATCAAGGATCATGGTGCTGGACTGCAGGTGCAAGGAAACACTCAGAACCCCTTAAATGTTGTCACGATATTTGAGATGGGAATATGCAAAACTTCCATTCCGGCTGAGATGTCCCACAATTGCATGCACGTCATTTCAGACCGTAATGTGCAAAATCCTTATTTCGAAAATGATAGAGCTGCCAGCTGAGTGGCGACTGTGTCATTGTTCGAAAATAGAAAATTGCTCTTTGGAACGGGTACCTATATGGACTCTGATTTGGACTATGGTCTCATATGGGACCGGATCCGAATTTACTGTATCTACGCATTCCATACAAACGCTCCGCTAAACATTCCCCTCGCATGGATGGACTTCCTAGACCTAAACCCTACCTTCAAATTTCTATACATGGTGGCATGTCAGAGTTCTGGATCAATACACGGTTCGTTAGCGCGCCTAAGGCATACATTGTAATACTAAGTCCCGCCCACTTACCTGTGCAACCCGCCACCTCCTGTCAGAAACTGTCGGATGTGTCATTTGTTGGAAGGCATAATCGAGTAGATGGCACTCTGACTGGGTCACATGAATGCGTAGGTCAAAAAAGTCACCATTTGCCTGCTCAGACATAGGGCCAGATCTAGACCTATGTTCCCATTATGTTTCATCGCATAGGGTATTTACGCTGGCGTATTTTCTATGCCCTCCCCTCGGTCGTATGTACTTTGGCCGTTTTACGCTTGCCAAACCCTACCTATACTTTTTAAAGCGTAACTACTGACGAACATAAAGCCTTCACGTATGTTCCTAAGCACGCCCATACTGTATGATTTAAATACCTCCCCCGCCTCCGAAGTGCAATTACGAGTGTCGTGTGGCTGTCACGCCCCCTCGTTCGTAGTTACGCTGTTGATACGAGGCTGGTACTTACGTTCAGAGTTACGTGGCGTAACATCTGCCGTGCGCATGCGCAGTACATACAAAATAGCGTTTTTACGTCACCGGCTAGCGGACTTAGTTCTGGATCTATCCCATAATGTGTTTGTTGGATGTCTGATCAAGTCCGTAATTAGCGCTGTTTCCTGCTAGACTTAGGCTAATAAAGTTAATGATTTTTTCTGTTTGTTGTGTCTTTTCAGCAGTGACAAAAGTGATTACTGGAGAGTTACAAAGCAACTCGTAATTTTATCTGCGGAATATTGTACAAATCTTGTAGGAACAGCAGTGGTCATGAATATTTTAGCTGCCAGCGGACTAAAACAAATGTTTTAGCGCAGTGCTCTGCCCTCTGGTCGTGTCTTCTGTTTACCAGAGCAAAAAGATTTTAATTGATGCTGGTTATTTTGCATAATACCTCTGGGCTGCTTCTCAGTTATGATATACTTTTTTAGTAGGGCATTAAAAAGTCCATTCATGGGAATTGCTTCTGGGATCTGTATAAAAACATAGAAAGTGTCTTCAGCTAAAGTGAAATTTTTTATTTTTTTTATTAATGAGCGCAGACTCTCCAACGAGACCCATTCCATTAAGTACACAATGTTCTGGTCCTGAGTTCCAACTGTTTGTTACTATGGCAATCACCTTAATTGAAGAGAAAAATGGTTTTCAAACATCAGTTATTCATTAAATTCAGGTAAGAGTGACAGTTGGAAGCTCAGAAGCGGGGTATTGTGTACCTAATGGAATGGGTCATGTTGGAGGGTCTGTGAGTGTGGTTCTCTAGTACAATGCTCTTTTTTTCCTACTACAGCTGAATGCCCACTGACGTCAGTTGGTAGCAGTCTACATTTTAGAGAACAGCAGATAGAGAAACGGAGGGTTAATATTTAACACACGCAGAATTAAACTCCCAGGGCCAGATTTACTATGGTGCGGGTTTGGAAAAGTGGAGATGTTGCCCATAGCAACCAATCAGATTCTAGCTGGCATACTCTAGTAAATGCTTAGTAAATCTGGCCCCCCGTGTGTGGGAGTGTTTAGTGGTGCCACTCACCTTGGAAGCCATTCATTGGACCTTGGCCTTGTGTGGGAGGAGCTGAAGGGGCTCCAGAAGTTATCTAAGCCTTCCTGGCCAGGGGATCGGCCTCTTTGCTTCTGGGATTTCTCCCTCCCCTTTGTAAATGTTTTTACATTTGTTTAGTGGAAAGCAGTTAGTCTCCTGGTTAAGTGATGGCGCTGGAGGTGTTGTGCTAATAGTTAGTGCGATGTTTGACTTGGCAGTTGAGGTGGTGTAGCTTGAGGTCGTGGACACGTCTCCTATGCGGGCGGTCTCGTCTTGTGCGGAAGGCTGGAGGAGTGCGTCTGATTGTGGTTTCTGTCACTTATATATATTGTGTCAGCTATTTCATGTTATACCAATTTGACAATCATTATGTATTATGTCATTGTTTAACTGCTTTCTTTGGCCCCCATCAAATTTCGTTTAAAGGTAATTCAGACCCATTTGGTAATAAATAAACTCAATTATATATTTATTTATTTATTTATTTATTTAGTTAATTAATTTATAAACTTACTGTGTTCCCATGAAGAGTGTCTGAGTTTTATTTATGGTTATTGTAAGTTTTATTTGGAGGTGACTGGCACCACGGGTCACTTACATCACGCATGAGATGTTTATGCAACTCCGGGATGCGCGAAGAGTGATCCATCAAAAATAAAATGTTTAACCTAACCCTACCCTTAACCCCTCCCTAACCCTAACTCTCTCTTCTTCAGCCGTAACCCTAACCCTCCATGCTTCACAGCCTAACCCTGAACACCTATGCCCCGCAGCCTAACCCTAACCCTCAATGCCCTACAGCCAAACCCTAACCCTCCATGCTTCACAGCCTAACCCTAAACACCTATGCCCCGCAGCCTAACCCTAACCCTCAATGCCCTACAGCCGAACCCTAACCCTCCATGCTCTACAGTCAAACCCTAACCTTCACCTTATGTTTTGGTGAACAGAGGGGATCTCCTAGTATGCCAGAAGATCCGTGGCATAACATCTAGTGCGTACACGGGGTCGCCATTGGGGGTACACACAAGTGTACTGTCCCAGGCCTGGAGCTGATGGGGGTCCGCCATTAGAAGTGGGCCAATGTGCAGGGAAGAACTTTCCTGTGCACTGACCAGATGCTAATTAAGGTCTACGGAGGTGTCCCAGGTCCCACAACTTGGTGGCCCTGTGCGCACAGGCGTAGATATACAGTTAGTCTTGAGGCTTGAGTAAGTAGCCTAACATGCAGAGATCTGATTCCGGTTCAGGGTTAATTCCTACTAATTCCAAGAGATTACAGAAGCTGTTGAGGAACAGTACACTCTGATATCAGGGACTGATGGAATATCTGTCTATTCTTGGCTATTTAAAGTAAGATTAATTTGGTTGTGCTCCTGTTCACAGGGCGACACATGTTTCTACTCTCGACTTTAGTCAACTCATGGCATGAGCCCCGATCTCCAGGGATTAGCTGTTAGTCAATAAGTTTATCTGAGTTAACTAGGGAGCAGAAATGATTAGTTTAAGACAAAGCTTTTGTTTGTAATTGCCATTGGGAAATCCATATGGCGTCCAATGAAGCCTAACTGCTTAGAGACCGAAGGGAATCTGCTATGTAATTAGAGCATGACACAACGGTATCACATTTGACTTTTTCTGCTGCTCTTACTATACGGCTGCTATAAAAGTTATTGATTGTAAAAAAATAAAAATAAAATAAAATACTTACATGGAAATGGCTTAGTCCAAAGGGAAACAAAGAATGTTTTGTGATCATTAAAGAGGAACTACACCCAAGAGAGAAGCAGATCTATAGTCCTGATCGTAACCATTTGCCATATATGGGCGCAGTTCTAATTTTAGGAGAAAGTACTATAAGGTGTATGGGCTGAATCCAGACTTAAGAAGGAGCTTGAAATTAAGGGCCGTATTCAGAGAACCGTCCGAAAAAGTACGCAATTATTGGCACGGACGCAGCAAGGCAAAAGCCGTGACACTCCCCTAACACGGGAACACGAGTGCCTGGAATTGCCTTATCTTTCCGTGGGCATTTGCTTGCGTCCAGTTGTCCCGTACGTGTGCATCTATTTAACCGCGCCCACACCTCGCCCACACTCCTTCATTAAAATGCCTTCCCCCGCCCATTTTTATTTAAATTCTCACGTGCGTATTTTAACGTGGGAGATCCGTGCGTATTTACCCACGTGCAATTCACATGTCCGTTCGGGAGGCACTTGCGCGCGTATAGTCTATGTGAAATCCATAAACAAAGTTACTACACATGCGCAGTTAAAAGGAACCTAAAAATACGCACGGGACTCGGCGCAAAAACGATTCCCTGGATACGGCCTTAAGGGGTATATTTACAAAGGTCGATTTGGCTAAACTCCCGGGACTTTGCAGGTGATTATGCAATCACCGTATTCACTAAAGGTAAAGTCCCTTTAACAAAATCTACCCGGCAAACATCGCTATACAGAAATTGTCCAGATGTTTGCCATCAAAAAAATACAAACCGCCGTATTCACTAAAGATTGTTGGCAAATCGTTGAAAATAAAATCGCCTTCTGTGTACACTGTGCCTGAAAAATCACTTGTCAATATATTTGACATGTGTTTTTCTCTTTACAAAAGCGCAGCATGTCTGGAATGCTTAGCATTGCCGAGCCTTGTAGTAATATCAGTGTCAACATGTTAAACCTTCTAAACATGCTGCGCTGTCTCCGGTGCAGTAAAAAACATACAGTAATACATTAATATACATGTGTGGCTAAAATATACATTTACACTGCATAATAATGCCCCCCTACTGTATAAAATGACCCCCGGTGGCCACCCTGTTTTATACTAAATGTGTAGTAATGTACTGTGTGTTGCATAAATGAAATAAAACATTTTCAGACTCACCGTTTAGTTGTCATCATTCTTGGGATTAGGTGCTTGGAGTTTTTTTCTTCTTTGCAGGTCATCTTCTCCAGTTGCTTGAAGAATGCTGTCCGGTTGATAGAAGATGCTGATACGGTCCTCTCTTCTGCTCTTCGGCCTCTTTCGGCACTTGCTTCCTCTTCTTCGGCTCTGTAAATTTAGGCAATGTTCCTGGAATCCCAGGACAGACGGATAATCTCCCAGATCTGGGCTTGAGGCAAGGATTTAATGCAAATCACTGCTTCTATACCCCCCACTGCAAGCATTACTAAGCATGGGCGGGGCTTGATGACATCAAGTCCCGCCCTATCCTTAGTAACCCTATGCATGTCAGCTTCGATCAGACAGGGGGCAGGGCTTCAGGTGTGATTTGCATAAATCATTCCTTCAAGCCCCACCCCCATGTTTCCATTTCTTGTTTCTCTTGGAAAAACAAGAAATCGGCAAATATGGGGCTGGATCCAGACCTACGTTCCCTTTACGTTTCAACGCGTAGCGTATTTATGCTACGGACATACTTTTTACGCTTTCCAAACCGTACCTTAACTTTTCAAAGCGTAACTCCTGTCGGCCGTAATGGCTGCACGTATTTGCACGCCTATACTGTACGATTTATACGCCTCACCCGCCTACGAAGCATAATTACGGGTGTCGTATGTCTGGCACGCCCCTTTGTTCATAGTTACGCTCTTGATACTAGGAGTTACGTGCACAAAATAGCGTTTTTACGTGTCCGGCTAGCGTAAATACACTAGCAGACATAGGACCGGATTCAGATTTAAGAAGATTTTCCGTGCGTTCGTAATAGATCTGTACGTTAATGCAAAATAAGTACGTTTTGCAAAATGAATACATTTCGGAACACGTCCGTGTTGTGAAATGCGTATATGTGACGGAAGTTAAAACGTTCGCAAATACAATCGTACGTTTACTGCATTACCACGTCCAGTTTTTGCTATTTACATTCCGATTGACGCCTACTTATTAATAATCCGTCCGATCTTTTATGTTCGTACGCATTTTTTGACGTACGGAAATTACTTACGCATCATTCCATACGCTTCGGAACTCCATGGTCTGCACATGCGCCCAGAATAGAAATCACTCCACTTACACATTTTGCGTGCGTAAATTACCAGACGTTCTTAATTCTGAACACGGTCCATAGTTCTGGAGCACGGTGCCGATGCTTCCTATTCCCTCCTCTGCTGCATAAGCTCTGTCCTGCAGAATGTGATTTGTTCCGTGTTGTTCATTCACATCTCATTTTCTCCTTACTTCTTTTTAGCACACAGCACGTCAGCTTCTCACAATCCTCAGTTGCTCCTGGAGGGACTCAATCATACATTATATATTGGGACTGATAGCATATGTCTGTTATTTACTTAAAGCATTTCTGCTGAAATATTCCCCTGAAGCGACGTACACAATTAAAAATAAATACAGACAAAGCCTTTTTTTTTTATTCTTTTTTTGTTATTTTTTAAGAATAGAGCACTAGACTGTGATCTTGAAGATTGCATTCAGGATACTGAGCAAATCTGTCAAACGCGCTCTCCTCCTGGAACTATGGGGGCCTGTCATTTGCAGTGAATAGTGCCAGGAGATACCGCAGGAGGCCGTGAACCGCAGATATCATTACTGCTTCCCAAATCTTTTCAGTTTAATCTCAGACACGTTTGTCAGAGATGAATTGCAGCCTTCCATGCCGACCGAATGGAGTGTAAAATACTTTCTCAAGTGCATGATTTAAGGTTACTTCCATTATCTTCCATTGTGCTTCTTTTATGTGGTGTATTGGTCAACTGAAGGGGTCTCTGGACATCTGCCCTCAAAACTGATGATATTTCCTGCAGTACACATTCCTCGGCCCGGCCCCAGAGGCCTTTCTCTTGTCATTCTTTGTGTGACTTTAGATTTTTCTATTTAGAGAGAGACTGCAATAAAAATTCACACAGGCATTCATCTGGAAAGTTACTTTTTGGCTGTCTCTATTTCAAATAGGTGGACTTTTTTATTTTTTAGGAATAGGTGATTGGCATACTCGCCCATTCACTTTCACAGGCCCACCGTATGACAGTAACCTCTCTGGGGCATTTTAGTATTAGGCGGGGGGTTAGGATTAGGACCATAGAAGGGGAGGGTTAGGCTCAGGCTGCGGGGAGGGGGCACTTAGGGTTAGGCTATAGAGAAGGGATTATTAGGGTTAGGCTAGGGAGAAGGGAGGGTTAGGGTCAGGCTGCGGGGAAAGGAGGGTTAGGGTTAGGGTCAGGCTGTGGGGAAGGGAGGGTTAGGGTAATGGAAGGGGAGGGTCAGGGTTAGAATTAGGGGAAGGGTTGGGGTTAGTTTAGCCACTCATCTTTCGGAGCACCGTATCAGTGCTCTGGGGATCTATTGCTATGCCTATTCGAGGCATAAGCAATCGATATCCTAGCCAGTTTGATACTGCCTGGGAGAGAACGGCCCTATCGAAATAGAAAAAAAATAGTGGACCAGATCCGCAATGGATAAAGACAAACGACATACATACACTACGTGGATAAGTAGCCTGTCAGTCTGTAGGCACGGAGGTGCCGTACAGTGAACTCCACATTGAAATGCTGTTTTCTGTACGGAATTCACTCCCTGCATGTGGGGCGGACCCACTCGCCATGCGCAATACGCGATACGCAAGGTGGAAGGTACAGTAAGGGCATTCTAAAGGCCTAATGTACATTACCGACAACACGCGCCAATAGAATCTTCCAGGATCGCAGAAATTGTTGGTTATGTGGCGTTGATATTAAAGATGAATGATCCTCAGTGTTGTCCAGGGTTCCAACTTTTCTGCCAGGCGGCATAAAGACTGTGGGTGCAGCTGCTTCGGGTCCTGGAGGAGAGGTGTGCCCATGACATCGGCCCACCTGGTACCCACAGATGTAAGCTGTCAGTGGAGCAATAAGGTTACATGGGCAGATTGGCCTTAGGAGGCTTTAGGTATGGAAATAGCTGTGTAATAGAAAGGCATCATTTGGGGAATAGTCAAGAGATTAGTGAATAGGTCAGAGTGGGTGATAAATGGCAGCCAATAATAGGGCGGGGAGGGTTTAGGATAATTGGGTAGGCCATATAAGGGAAATGTAGGTGTGGCAGACCTATCTACATCTGTTTAAACCTTTTTACGTCTAGGCATTTATTTTAATGGACATGGGCAGGATTCCATCGCATAGCTTATACTTATACAGTCTGACAGACCGGTACTCTACACAACTTAATTGTAGCATTGTAAGTGCTTGATCAACTATTCTTCATTCAACTTTGATGCCTGATCAGCACTTTGGCGCTCAATGAGGACACCTGCTGGACACTTCTGGACTTAACATGACATGGAGGGGAGTATTATACTAAATGTTATTCTTATTGTTAGTTTTCAGGTCAGGATAGGGTTAGGTATAGTATACTGTTAGCGGATGGTTAGGGTTAGGCCGCAGTGAGGAGAATGGTTAAGGTTAGGCTGCAGTGAGGGGATGCTTATGTTAAGGCTGTGGTGAGGGATTATTAGGGTTAGGCTGCTGTAAAGGGATGATTAGGGTTAGGCTGCAGTAAAGGGATGATTAGGGTTAGGCTGCAGTAAAGGGATGATTAGGGTTAGGTTGTGGTGAAGGAGTGGTTAAGGCTAGGCTGCGGTGAAGGAATGATTAGGTTTAGGCCGCCGTATGTGGATGGATAAGGTTAGGGTCATTGTAAGTGTAAGTATTATTTTGTCTGACTATTCATTTTTGGCAACACAAAGGTTGGTACAATCATACTATTGACCTTAATGTTGTCAGAATAATTTTCTTTTTGCGTACATTTTTCTAGACATTTACACACTGTCTACCTATTGTTGTCGAGAGTATGAATCAGGGCTGTAACTAGGGGTGTGCGATAGGGGCGTTCACACAGAGCAACAAGCCAAAAGGGGGCGCCATTAAGTTTGTTTTTAATGTTAAACTGGTTATTAATTCAATTTCTTTTTTGCCCCTAGCGCTAAAATGTCTAGATACGGCTCTAGTATGAATGTCATAAAAATCTCATATTCCACACCCGACATATGTAGTATGCACAATGATCTTTGGAGATTTGATAAAACTACTTGGGGGTTTGAGTAAGGGCACCTTTGCTCAGTGCCAACCCAAAATGACGTTGACCATAGCTCCATCTATGTTATGTCTGGGGGGCTTACAGGTCTCCCCCTTTAGATTAATTGCACTGATTCATTTGTTGTCTACAAATTTTTAAACAGTAAACTATGACCTCCTTAAACCACTGAACAGGTCTCATTTACTGGTTATTAGCAAATGGCTTCTCTGACTGTACAAGGTATGACGTCATCACCCTATAGACAACCTACTAATGAATAATGATTGCAGTCATTATCACACGTTGCTTGTTCCTCTGCTATTTTGATTATGTTGTTTTGATTTAAACTATTCTAAAGTTTCTGCTTTTAGTTTACAACCTTTAATACCCTTTTTTGACAGGATTCTGGCAGCTTACCTGAAGAAGTGGGATTAGTTTTCCTTTCTGTCAGCACTTCAACATTTTGTAATCATAGACTTGTGACAGAGAGAGAATACAAATCATAAATTCTCATTTTGAAGTAATGTATTGTGTTCGCGGATTATAGTGCTGTGTGCAGGTGTAGGGCTAGAGGGGAACGTGTGTGAGTCCTGACAGTATGGACCACGTCCAGCAGAACCACCGTTGTGAACATCTCAATTCTTCCTGTTTCTCGGCACATTCATATAAATGCTAATGAGGAGGATGCGCCGGTGATCGCAATGGGAGATGGATGGGCTTTATAACAAGACACGAATGGTTCACTATAGGGTGTTAAGCGGTTGCTAAACTACTGTTGGTGCAAGGGGTACAGCTGCTATGGGGCCCAGATAAGAATATGGGGCCCGCCTCTGTGCATCCTGTGGCTGGTCAACCAGAACAGGGACTTACATCCCCTTCTGCAATTACTGTGGTGTTATAAAGAGCTGGAGTGTGACCATGGACCAGGAGGGGACTTACCTTTCTAACACCCCGCAATGGCGATACAGCCACCAATAAAATAATGTTGACCCTACAGTGCTCCAGTGGTTTACTGAAAACCATTCTTTAAGAACGGGCCGTTATCTATGGACCACTGCCCTGGGCTTGCTCCTCAGGCTAAGATTTGCCAGAACTTGTCCACAGAAGAACAGAAGAGAGGTCCGGTGCTCCAAACAAACATTATATAACACTATGTGTTGAACACTATGGGTCGAATCCTCAACTTCGTCCGTCTTCCACACACGGCCGTAATTTGCCAATAGGTAGCTACTTCGCATGCGTAGTAACTATTGTACGTAATCTACGTATGGCTTCGTTATGTACAATAGTCACTACGCATGCGCAGTAGTTACCTATCGGCAAATTACAGCCATGTGTGAAAGACGGATGTAGTTGAGGGTCCGACCCTATGTGTTGTCATGTTACCAGTCCACAGAAGACTCTGTCATTGGTTGGCAACCTCAGTCTATGGGCCTCATTTACTAAAGTCAATGTTGGCAAAATCGCCCAAAGTCCCGGGACTTTCGCTTTTTTTTTCACCATCGTTGTATGCACTAAAGCCAAAGTCCAGAGACTTTGGGCTTTTTAACAACCAACTCGACAAACATCGATCTACTCTCCCAGTCCCGATTTTTGTAACGTATAACATAGAACACGGTTGATTCACTAAAGGCGATTTGAATAAATCGCCTCTAGTGCAATGTTTGAGGACTGGACAAAAAAGTGCTTATTGTGTGTGGTGCTTTCATAGAAAGCGACATACACTTTAATAGAAAAACACATTAACATAGTTGTCGTGTTTTTCACTAAGTAAAAACCACTAGAGGCATTTTTCTTAATAGTCAGCTGCTAGCACTGTCCATGCACCACATGGGTTGGAGGGCACATCGGAGGGTCTCCCCCCGCCACCCCACCATCCAAACTCTGGATGACAAGAGCCAGGGGGAAGATTAAGTGATCCAGTCCATTCTGGTGATCAGCATTATCATTGGCTGGATCCAGCATTTAGATCACCTTGCAGGGGCCATTATTACTAAGCTGCGGTAAAGGAAAAGTGGAGATGTAGCCCATAGCAACCAATCAGATTCTAGTTGACATTTTTCTAGTATGTGATAGAAAAGTGAGAGCCATAATCTGATTGGTTGCTATGGGCAACATCTCCACGTTTCCTTTCCCAGCAGCTTAGTAAATGTTTTAGTAGGATTGAGGCTGCTTTTCTACACTGTGCATAGCGCTGACTTGTGTGAGAATCCCCACCAACCAATGAGAACCTTGTAAATTTTACATGGAAGAAATTGGGACTATAATGTCCCAGCAGTCTATTTTAGAGACCCCTAGTCTCCAGCAGGTTTATTATAAATCATGTCTCATTAATAAACCTAAAACTTTGCAAAAAAAATTTTTGGGGCTGGTTTTTCAAAACAACTTTCCACTAAATCTCTCCCTTAGGTTTCTTAACCATTTTATATATATATATATTTATATTTATTTTGTCAGTGCTGGAGAAGACAATTAGTCAGTGCTGGAGAAGACAATTAGTCAGTGCTGGAGAAGACAATTAGTCAGTGCTGGAGAAGACAATTAGTCAGTGCTGGAGAAGACAATTAGTCAGTGCTGGAGAAGACAATTAGTCAGTGCTGGAGAAGACAATTAGTCAGTGCTGGAGAAGACAATTAGTCAGTGCTGGAGAAGACAATTAGTCAGTGCTGGAGAAGACAATTAATCAGTGCTGGAGAAGACAATTAATCAGTGCTGGAGAAGACATTTAGTCAGTGCTGGGGAAGACATTTAGTCAGTGCTGGAGAAGACAATTAGTCAGTGCTGGAGAAGACAATTAGTCAGTGCTGGAGAAGACAATTAGTCAGTGCTGGAGAAGACAATTAGTCAGTGCTGGAGAAGACAATTAGTCAGTGCTGGAGAAGACAATTAGTCAGTGCTGGAGAAGACAATTAGTCAGTGCTGGAGAAGACAATTAGTCAGTGCTGGAGAAGACAATTAGTCAGTGCTGGAGAAGACAATTAGTCAGTGCTGGAGAAGACAATTAATCAGTGCTGGAGAAGACATTTAGTCAGTGCTGGGGAAGACATTTAGTCAGTGCTGGAGAAGACAATTAGTCAGTGCTGGAGAAGACAATTAGTCAGTGCTGGAGAAGACAATTAGTCAGTGCTGGAGAAGACAATTAGTCAGTGCTGGAGAAGACAATTAGTCAGTGCTGGAGAAGACAATTAGTCAGTGCTGGAGAAGACAATTAGTCAGTGCTGGAGAAGACAATTAGTCAGTGCTGGAGAAGACAATTAGTCAGTGCTGGAGAAGACAATTAGTCAGTGCTGGAGAAGACAATTAATCAGTGCTGGAGAAGACATTTAGTCAGTGCTGGGGAAGACATTTAGTCAGTGCTGGAGAAGACAATTAGTCAGTGCTGGAGAAGACAATTAGTCAGTGCTGGAGAAGACAATTAGTCAGTGCTGGAGAAGACAATTAGTCAGTGCTGGAGAAGACAATTAGTCAGTGCTGGAGAAGACAATTAGTCAGTGCTGGAGAAGACAATTAGTCAGTGCTGGAGAAGACAATTAGTCAGTGCTGGAGAAGACAATTAGTCAGTGCTGGAGAAGACAATTAGTCAGTGCTGGAGAAGACAATTAATCAGTGCTGGAGAAGACATTTAGTCAGTGCTGGGGAAGACATTTAGTCAGTGCTGGAGAAGACAATTAGTCAGTGCTGGAGAAGACAATTAGTCAGTGCTGGAGAAGACAATTAGTCAGTGCTGGAGAAGACAATTAGTCAGTGCTGGAGAAGACAATTAGTCAGTGCTGGAGAAGACAATTAGTCAGTGCTGGAGAAGACAATTAGTCAGTGCTGGAGAAGACAATTAGTCAGTGCTGGAGAAGACAATTAGTCAGTGCTGGAGAAGACAATTAGTCAGTGCTGGAGAAGACAATTAATCAGTGCTGGAGAAGACATTTAGTCAGTGCTGGGGAAGACATTTAGTCAGTGCTGGAGAAGACAATTAGTCAGTGCTGGAGAAGACAATTAGTCAGTGCTGGAGAAGACAATTAGTCAGTGCTGGAGAAGACAATTAGTCAGTGCTGGAGAAGACAATTAGTCAGTGCTGGAGAAGACAATTAGTCAGTGCTGGAGAAGACAACTGATCATACAGAGCACTGAGCACTGTTACCATACACCCTGTCTCTCCATAGTAATATCCCCTCAGTCTTGGTAGTAACACTGCTGTGTGACTGATCATACACAGCACTGAGCACTGTTACCATACACCCTGTCTCTCCATAGTAATATCCCCTCAGTCTTGGTAGTAACACTGCTGTGTGACTGATCATACACAGCACTGAGCACTGTTACCATACACCCTGTCTCTCTCCATAGTAATATTCCCTCAGCCCTTGTAGTAACACTGCTATGTGACTGATCATACAGAGCACTGAGCACTGTTACCATACACCCTGTCTCTCTCCATAGTAATATTCCCTAAGTCCTGGTAGTAACACTGCTGTGTGACTGATCATACAGAACACTGAGCACTTTTACCATACCACCTGGCTAGCCCATTTGTACGATACAGTATATATAATATTTGTCCCTATGTATCAATCCCCAATGTCCTATAGATTGTAAATCTGTAAGCAGGCCCCTCTTACCCACCCAGTCTGTTGGTTACTACCCAGTCTTGTTACAATGATTTTTTTTTTTTAATTGTAAAGCGCTACAGAATCTGATGGCACTATATAAAAACCTGTTAAATAAAATAAATTAATAAATAAATAATAATCTGTAAAATGCATGGTTTAGCATTAGATGCCAATATGTCCAAGTGCATTCAACTACTGCAATGCTGTGTAGTCACCAAAAGCCACAGTTGCCAACTTTTGAAAAAGAATGTCAGGAATTTTGTGGTAGCACTATCAAGGCGCTGCAACAAAGGGGTGTGTCCTGTACCACCAAAGGGGCTTGTTCTGTGAATAGCTCCACCCATGGGTGTGTCTGGTGCTGCCAGGAAAACTCGATTACATTGGCAGAATCAGTAATTTTTTATTGTTAAATTGTCAGTGAATGAATACCTGTAGTATTATTGTGAAGACTGTGAATATGAGATCCGCTGACTTCTTAATCTTTTTAGAAAAGCCAAAAGTAGAGCTGGCCATACACTGGAGCATTTTTGGTCCGATCATCCAATTATCGGGGGAGTGGGCAAATAATTGTTGTAGTTAGTAGGAAAAATCTATTTTTTCAATCACCAAATAAACATGGCAGAAACGCTGTTGTACAATTATTTGGTCTTACTACATGTTAAATTTATATACGGAGCAAGATCCCCAAATCGTGTAATGCAAACCCTCAACAAACCCCAACATTCACCATTCCATTAGGTACAATTTAATCCACTCCTGAGCTTCCAACTGTTACTCACCTGGTTTAAATTAATTAACTGATATTTAAAAAAAACTATTTGCCTCTTCTACAAAGGTGGTTACCATAGTAACTGACCGTTAGAAACTGAGGAGCAGAGTATTTTGCACCTAATGGAATGGGTCATGTTGGTTGGTATGTGTAGTGTATGAGCAATTTCAACTATTGGATCTACTGTCACCCTGAGATTCTGCAGCGCTATGACAACGAACCCCGCAGAGAGAGAGGACACAGGGCTCCATTTACAAATGGCGATGATTTCAATTTCAGGAGCTAAAGACCAATTTCAGGTGCAAACAGTCTTTATCTCCTGAAAACAAGTCATTGCCATTTACAATGCAAACATGGTTTCCATGGTGATGATTAGCATTAATGTGGCACCCCTGCAGTGCAGGATTGAGTATTGGGGATTGCAGTGTGCTTTAGGCAGCGCGAGCAGTGAGAGCTAGCGTGAGGCTGTTGCTAGGCCGCAGCTAGCAGACAACCAGCTGGTGCGCGTGGGCTGTTGCCTGGGCAACAGTCAGCTGACAGGGGCATGCGCTGGAGTGCAAGAAGCTTCTGGAAGGTTCAGGCAGTTGTCCGTTGAGGTGGGCAGTTGGTATGAGGTGATGGAGTGAGCAGCTGTGTGTCTGTTGGGAGTGTAAAGAGGAAAGCAGTATCGAAGAAACAGTGTTATTAACCGCGGAGATATTGAGAAAGAAAGTCGGAGAGTGGAAAGAGAGTGTAGGAGAGACAGTGGTGATATCGGAGAGACATTGCAGACAGTGACAACATCGGGAGAGATAGCGGTGATCGGAAAGAAGGTGCCGAGATAGCAGATCAGCTAAAGCGGGTGTTTTGAAGGCTAAAAGAGTAAAGGTTTAAAAGTGAACTCTCCATACTACATTTTGAGACGCTAATTCCTCAGAGAAGACTTTGGTATTCTCTGCACCTTCATTTGAGGGACATAAAGAAGGAACTAAGAGCCATAGTATAGACTGTTGGTGGACTGGCTCTATGGAAAATCCTTAGAAGTTGTAAGAACTGTTCTGTTAGGGGTAATTTCATAGTTATACATATATTTGATTCATTTATAATATCAAATTAGAGGTAACTTGTATAAGTATAGCAGTCAACTTTGTGTCTGGTATTAACATATAATGGGGCAGATCCAGAACGTTTTCCTGCGTATTTACACCTGGCGGAGCTGTGAAAACGCTTTTTTTGTATGTACACGGCAGATGTTACGCTATGTAACGCAACGTAACTGCGCGTAAGGGCCTTTCACGTAACACTAGCATAAAAATGTTCGAGGGGGCATGCCAGTATTACGATAGCCGTAATTATGTTGAAATTACGCAATGTAGGTGGGGATTTGCATTTAAATTGTACAGTATGGGCGTGCTTAGTGGCGTCACTATGCGCAGGCTATACGTATGTGTGCGGATGTGAGTGGTAACGCTGCCAAAAGTTAAGGTAGGGTTTGGAAAGCGTAAAGCAGACAAAGTACGTACATGCAGGGGGAGTGTATAGAAGGTACATGCAGGGGGAGTGTATAGAAGGTAC
>WWET01000365.1:439951-461150 GCA_011038615.1 Limnodynastes dumerilii
TGTTAATGTATATTGGTTTAATCATATATATAAAGTGGTTTAAACCTGGATGCACAGCTGAGCCCCCAATGGGTTGACTACAAACATACCTATTATGCACCAAGGTGGGGGTACATCAAGGTGAGGTGGGGGTGCTAAGGGGAGGGCAAAAAAAAGTTGTGACAATCCTGCATTAGTGATATGAGGAGGAGAATGGAGACAGCAGGGAGACATAGACTCAGCGTTATAAAGTGGAATGAGCAGGGTCTCCAGTAGTACAAAGTAGTGATGTGAGGAGGGGAATGGAGGAGGCAGGAAGACACAGACTGGGAGCTATATAGTGGAAGGAGCAGGGTCTCAGCAGTACAGAGTAGTGATGTGCGGAGAGGAATGGAGGCAGCAGGAAGACACAGAGACTGGCATGCATGATATTAATGATACTAGACATCATACCTTCCCTTCCAACATTAATCATGCAAAATCAGTACAACATAAGCCAATTATCCTACCAACCAAACATTATCCAGATAGGCCAAACCCTTGCACTTTTGAGCAAAGCTCGTACTTCTTTCCTCTACTGCGCCTCAGGCCTCAAATCACAGCTGTTGGAAAATTGGCGTGGTTGGAAAGTATTGCGGACATGTTGGAAAATTGTGGGCCATGGTGTCTTCCGATGAACCGTTATTACCTGTGTGTTCATCCATCTTCCTTTTTTAACTAACAGGCCTTAGTTATGTTAATGTCATGCAGTCCAAGGGAGTGAAAGGCTGAATGTAATTTCAGCTCCCTATGGGTACTGCCAAATCAGACACTGGTCCTCTTACACCAGAACTGGAACATGTATGGCCAACTGATTCTCCAGGCAAGATGTATGTATTTTTGGTACAATCGGATTGTCAGAGGGAAGCTACAGCCCTGTCCAATCAATCTGATAACCCTTCATGGGCGGGATGGGCAGGACTTGATGATGTGAGTTTCATCATCAAGCCACACCCACCACCTGGAACACTATGAATTAAGGTAGCAATAGAAAGGGGCTGGACTTAATGATGTGCTTTGAATAAATCCTGTCACGTGATGGCCTCTAGACCCTCCCTCCGGAGGGAAGATTTCAGAAGTCGGCACACCTGCAATAACTTACCAAATGGGGTAATGGATGTTATCTTCTGGAGTCTGCAAAGTCTCTGCCGCTGGCAACAAACCTTCAGCCGGTATGTGAAAACTTAGTGTAGAATGATAAATCTTGTGTTATCCTTATTTTGATGCTTGAAAGCCCGTATCCTGTTACATCACCTCCAGGTCACCGGATGCAAGCAAACACAAACAGCAGCTGCTGCACAGGGAGCGTTTGGGAATTTAAATCTAATACTGTAGTTTCCCAAAGGCACAAGTTCCAATATGTCACTCATTTACTTCCTAGATCAGAGATAAGAACCCTATTATACATTTATTTGTCCTGTCATCTGTTCCCATGTGCTCTCCTCTAGATTGAAAAAGAGAGATTGCGTTACTATAATTCAACATTAAAATTGGGTTGGGAAATTGACAGCTAATTGTGAGCCTCGTTATTTCATTATCTGATGGCGGTGGTAGAGTGCTCGATCCTCATTAACATATATATTTTTTTTTTCTTGAACTCCTTTGCTCCCTTGGAGCTATTGAAAGGGAAATAATCTAGTATATTATCCTCTTAAAGGTACAGCTGTCAGAGTAGTTGAGTCATTACATGCGGAAAGAGGGTCTTAGATAGGTCACAGTTCTCTCATTGATCCCCGGGGAGCGCTGACTGGGAGTTTTGTACAGGATGTCTGTCAGTGGAGGAATTTATGTTTATTAAAAAGATTTGAAAGTAAGATAATAGCCAAAAATGATACATTGCATAAAAGAGTTTGTATGTGTTTGTGGAAAGCGAATGGCTCAGATCCAGATCTACGTTACCTTTCTGTTTCAATGCTTAGCGCATTTATGCTACCGTAATTTCTATGCACTTCCCTAGACACTCCCCTAGATCGTACGTACTTTTTCCATTTTACACTTGCTAAACCCCACCTGAACTTTTCAAAGCGTAACTATTGATGTACGTAATGGCTGCACATACTTAAGCACCCAAGCACGCCCATACTGTATGATTTAAATGCCTCACCCCGCCTCCAAAGCGTAATTACAGGTGTCGTATGGATGACACGCCCCTTTGTCCGTAGTTATGCTGTTGATACTACATACGTTCAGTTAGGTGCCGAAACATCTGCCGCACATACGCAGTACCTACAGACTAGTGTTTTTACGTCTCCAGCTAGTGTAAATACGCTAGCGGACGTAGCTCAGGATCTGGCCCAATATTTTTAGGCTTCCGTAATAAATCTACCATCGCTTTCTTCTTCCATTTTTGAAGACTATTAGTCATTGTGACAGCAGGGGGATTGTATATTAGAAGAACAATGGACTAAATTCGAAAAACCAGAATCAGTAAGCACCTAACTTAAGCTGGGTACACACTGGAGAGATATCTGACGATTATCCTTTAAATCACAGGATGATCGTTAGATAGCTCTCAAATCGTTTGAGTGTGTACTGTAAAACAATGCAGTGAATCGTCAGATTCTGCCCTGCATCGTTAGATCTTGATCTTTAGCAGCTCCTAAAAATCACAGATCAACGATGTTATGATCTGTGGTTTTGTATGTGTGTCTACTTACCAGAGAGGACTTCTGGGAGCGATCCAGTGTGAAATCGTGTCAGTGTGTACAGCTGCAGGATTGTCAGATAAACGTGAGTTTATCTTATTATTATTGAAACATCGTTTTTATTTTGTCAGTGTGCCCCTGTTTTTAAGATCCTTATGGCACTTAAGAGAGCTATAGGACTTCCCTAAGTAAGGTAAGTTCTATAGCACAGAATTTTAACTAGTTTTTATAATGGTTATTTATATCCCTATTGTATTACACTTATAATTACAGGGCTATATTTACATGGCTAAAATGGAAGTATTGCCCATCACAACCAATCAGATTATAGCTCTCAGTTTCCAAACACATTCCACAAAATGATCGTTTTAATGGCATTTGTTGCTTTAGGCAACATCTCCACTTTTCCTCTTGAGAAGCTCCATTAAATAAACCAATAAACCCATTCTCTTTACACAGTAAGTACAATCATTTTGTAGACTGAACAAATATGTTTGACAATGAAGCCTATAAATCTATTAGAAGATGGCCGATGGCTAAAGTGAGCAGGTTGTTTTCTCTTACGCTTTATGCTTCGGTGATGTAGTCTAGTAAATCAATGGAAATTTTTTTTTTCAAAATGGCTGCCTCCATTCTCTGCAGATGATTGGTGCATTCACCTGTAGTTTTTTTTAATAAAAATGGTAGCTTTTATAGGGCCGCATTCAGAGAACTGTTTTAGCGTTGCGTTCCGTGCGTATTTTTAGGTACGTTTCAACTTCACATGCGTAGTAACTTTTTACATAGTGGGCCCGATTCAGAGGCTGAAAATAAGAACTTAAAGTTACACCTGGGCAAAACCATGTTGATTTCAGGGGGAGTCAAGTTTATTTTATTCTATGCATGCAGGGAGAATGCTTTGCTTTTACTTATTGCACACAGATACCTGATCAGCTTAACTTTTAAACTGCTAATTAGACTTGAGCTGGGAAACATCACCTTTTAACTATAATACTGTTGCAACAAATGAAATTTGACTCCCCTGAAATCAACATGGTTTAGCCCAGGTGTAACTTTAAGTTCTTATTTTCAATCTCTGAATCAGGGCCAGTATGTTTAGACTGTGCGCACATAAGTGCCTCGCAGACGGACTTGTGAATCGGACTTGGGTACATATGTCCGGATATGTGACGCAAAAATACGCATGTGAAAATTTAAATAAAAATGGGCGGGGAAGGCATTTAAATGAAGGTATGTGGTCACACCTAATATGAATCGCATGTACAGGGGATCCATACGCACACAACTGCTCACGGAAAGTTACAAGTGGTCTATAGAGGCGGAAGTCACCAACTGCACGACCGAGAGAGGGGGGTGTCATGGGTGTGAGGGGGTTTGGCCTGCACCGGCCGTGCGTATAATTGCATACGGTTCTCTGAATACAGCCCATTGTCATTTACTAGTTTAAAAAAATAAATGTCTGCACCCCTTCTTTGGCATAATACGATATACTATTGTCACCATGGAGAATCGCCATAGTAATGATTACCCTTTTGTGTCCACAGAATATATATTGATGGTCCCTTTGGAAGTCCATCTGAAGAAGCCTTGAATTATGAGGTCAGCCTTTGTGTTGCTGGAGGCATCGGCGTCACCCCATTTGCAGCGACACTCAACCGGTTATTGTACGTATGCTGATGTCTGCATTTATATACTGTGTACTGAACTAACTGTGTGATAAGCACGTCATTCACCTAGCTACAAATACTACGGGCCGGATCCAGAACCCCCGTGGGATAGGGGGCCGGATTCACACTACCGGACGTATTGCTTATACATCTGGAGTTTACCGATATTTGATACTGCGCATGTGTAGTATCTTTTTACGTCATCTACGTATCTTTTCGTTACGTAGATTGCGTATATATGCGGTCTTAAAGATGCATATATGCAATCTACGTAACGAAAAAAGATACGTAGATTACGTAAAAAAGATTCTACGCATGCGCGGTATCAAATATCGGTAAACTCCAGATGTATATGCAATATGTCCGGTAGTGTGAATCCGGCCCAGGATACTTACGTAAGCCTAACAGTAATATCTGTTTATACACAAGTCATATCTAAGTTCGGGGGGCTGCTGAAAGCCTGGCACTCCACAACCCATTTCTGACCATTGCGTTATCATTTAACATTGCCCTTGTGTTCATTTAAAAGCCAATAAATAAAAAAAATGGAATTTCTTTCTTTTATTTTAAACCTGATTTCATTCATCTCTCTACTATTAGAGCATTCTCATTGTCACTGAAGTGTGGGACAAACCGGAACCACCATTTCCAGCATAATTGGGTTTGGGGAGCAGGGGAAAGGGAAACGTATCTGGCGTAAGGATACAGAGCCGCAGTTGCGTGCCTGTAGGATCTGATGAAGGCCGCTCATGCTGGAAGCATTGATTTTTGTTTTCAAGGCTGGATCATCCCCAGATACTAACACATCCATAATATAGGCAGATCCGCATGGAGGTGCCTACTGCCGCCCACTCAGCCTCATCTGCATGCCTATCCCCGCCCCCTTATGTGGCTATCAAGGGATGCCCCCAATACTGATCTCCATGTGTACAGAATTATGTTACAGGCACATGATGATCCGTAACGCAGCATTTAGAGCATGCTTGTGCACTATCAATGTTTAGGGAGACTTTCGCAAGTGACTTATTAATTTAGGATTTGGCTCTAAGGACCTGATCCAGACTCCTGCAGGCATTCCGTATGTCAGAGGAAATGTGCGGATAATGACTTCACTGAAAGGGTGATAGATAAGTGGAATATTCTCCCATCTGAGGAGGTTGAGGTAACACAGTAGAACAGTGTAAACATGCTTGGGATAAATATAAGGGTATCCTAAATCTCAAACTAAATTGAGGGTAAATAGGGTTTAGGGTCAGTATAGTTTTAAATAAACAACTGGTCAGACTGGATGGGCCATGTGGCTCTTATCTGCCGTCACTTCCTATGTTTCTATGTCTGTCAGTCTACACGAGAGAAGGTGTGAACTCTCCCTGTCACTCTCCTCCCTCGTGCAGATATTGTGGGAATTACATTGCCATAGGACAGCCTTATGTCACACAAGCGAATCAGTGCTCCTTCCGACCGCTGATAAATTCCTAAACCCGCCCCTACTGAATAATTTAAATGCTTCCCCCCCTGCCCATATTGGCAGGTGGAGAACAAGCACAGTCCCTTAACTCCTAAATCCTATTGTATGGAACCAGTGGCGAAAGTTCTTCCCAGGAGCCACAAGGCAAGGGGGCGGGGCGGGGCGCGGCACTGGCGTGACGTCATGACATCATTGGGACCGGAGGTCACTGCAGAGGAGGACAATGGAAGTGTCCCCCTCGCCGGGCTAGCTCTCGGAGCTTGGTGCTTTCCTTGTCTCCGGGACTTCAGCCACTGTACGGAACACGCTTTTTGTGCATGCAGGGTGTGTACATACAAGCCCGTAGCGAGGAGTACACGCCCTCTGCACTCCCCGCTGTCGGTAGGAAATCCGAACACTCATGTGTCCAAATTTCTATCTTAACTATTACGTCATAGGGCCGCAGACGTAGTCGTAACGGGACCCCCGACCCCTCATTTAAATGGCTATCCCCGCCTAGATTTATCCCCGCCTTCATTACATCCGTTAGTACTTATGCACTGTCGCTAGCAGATGTTCTCAGACAGGGGACTTATCTGCGCGGCAGATGTTACGCTCGGAAATTCTGAGCGTATGGGCCTTGAGCGTGACAGCTTCGTAACAACGATCCAGGGGGCGTGCCTACTTTATGAAATCCGAAAAAACGCACGAGGGCGGAGTGAGGTATTTAAATCGTACAGTATGGGCGGTGCTAAGCGTCGTAACTACGCAATGAGCTTACAGAAGACCGCGGTTACGATCAGAAAAGTTAGTTTAGGGTTTGCTGGGCGTAAGAAAACAAAATCAAGTACGACCAAGGGGAGTGCATCGTAGATACGCCGGCGTAAATACACTACGCACATGAGCGTAGGTCTGGATCAGGTTCTTTGCGTCCATAAGTGGGGTAATATTCACAGGCCTGGACCCAGCCCTAAGTAACTAAGGGCTTGAAATGAGTTACTCCTGGGCTAAACCATGATGATTGCAGGGGGAGTCAAGGTCATTGTAGTCTTTGCATGCAGGGATATATCTTTGAATTGCTTACTGCACACAGATACTGACCAGCTTTACTATCACAGTTATTTAGACTTGGGATAGGAAACATCACCTCTCAACTCTAATACTGTTTGCAACAGATGAAATATGACTCCCCTGCAATCACCATGGTTTAGCCCAGGAGTAACTCATTTCAAGCACTTACTTAAGTCTGGATCCAGCCCTAAGATATTAGATATTAGACACTGTGCTAATAAGATGCATTCTTTCAATGCTGAGTGTCACGTTCTGTACGCTAGATCTATAGTTAGAAATTTCAGTGCCCGGGGCAGAAAGGAAAAATGGCAATTTACCTTACTGACGCCCCACTTTGGGTTTGCACCTTGTCTTATACCCCTAGTTATGGCCCTTCTGTACCCTAAATGCAATTGTCAGTACTTAGACTTATTCTATATTTAATCACCACGGCAGCACTTTAGTTGTATATAAAATATGATAACCTGTATAGGTTTTATCACATGATTGTGCCCCAAACAGTAGATTTCCTCATTACTTTGATGCTCTGCTCTCATCTTTATTTTTTTGGGGAGGATGTAGTTGAAATCCCTGTTTTAACACTGATAACACTGACAGCTTAATTGCGGCTGTATCTGAACAGAGAGCTGTCTAATAAAGAATGGTTTTATATTGGAATGTGTACAAATAGTCCTGTTGCCTGTTGGTGCCTGTTCCCAATGGCTGTGAGAAGGGGATGGTTAAGGTTAAGCTACTCAAAAGGTGATTGTTAGGGTTAGGCTGCAAAAAGGGGATGGTTAATGTATGTGGGATGGGGATGTTTATGATTATGGGATGGTTAGGCTGTGGGATGGGATGTTTAGGGTCAGGCTGCAGAGAGGGAACAGTTAAAGTTAAACTGTAGAGAGGAGAACGGTTAAGGTTAGGCTGCAGGACATGATGGTAGGGGTTAGGGGATGGTCAGGTTTAGCTTGCAGGAAGGGGATGTTTAAGGTTAGGCTGCAGAGAGGGAATGTTTTAGGCTAGGCTGTGGAGAGGTGAATGGTTAAGGTTAGGCTGTGGAGAGGGGATCAGTTAAGGTTAGGCTATAGGACATAATAGTAGGTGTTAGGGGATGGTTGGGTTTAGCTTGTAGGAAAGGGATGATTAGGGTAACAAAAATAGTACTTGTCGCCATTGGAATCTTCCAAGACATCGATTTCCTTGAACGACGTTGTCTTGTCAGAAACTGACTAAATCTGACTGCAGTCGTCACTTCATTGCTGGGATTATTAATAACGTTTATTTATAAGGTGCTTTATTTACAGTATCCGCAGCTCCGTACAAACATCATCGGAACGGCACCACCCCACTTTGCATCCCGCTTCTGACACCCCTGCAGAAAAGTGTTTCATGATTTGTCTTCTCATCCTATAAGCACGCTCTGTAATTCATACACATCCTTTACAAGCAGCCTGTGTGAAGCTGTTATAGATGTTCCACCATCTGGGTATTTAGTATTTATAGAGAATACATGTTTCTTTCCACAACACTGGTCTTCAGCCGCGATGGGGAGAATTCTGACATGTATATTTACATTCATATTCCTTTTCCTCTTATTCTTGCTTTATGTACTCCAGAAGCGTCCGGTAATCTTGACATGATTCTGGTAATAGAACAGACACGAGGCATAGACGGCTTTGTCTGGCCTACTTCATTATCTCGCTTCTCAAGTGTCATATTGGGGTTAGACTGCAAACAAGAATTCTGATGAGGTCTGTGAGACACTTTTCGCTTTCTATCTGCTTTATTAAATGGATTCCCTCGAGTGTTGTCTTTAGCAGCTTGTAAAGAGTATTCTGGGTCAGCGAGAAGCCACACACCCCATCGCTGTCCCTTTATGACCCATTCTATTTACCTATTTTATTGATTGTACTGCACTATAAAATTAGACTCTGAGCATCTGTGGTTAGGGGGGGGAAACGTTACATTTGGGAATCGCTTTCACTATTGTCTACAGACTGTTTCAGCACTTAACATGTCTCAGTAAGCTTCAGGGCCGCAGACTATGGGCCGTATTTACAGATCCGTTAGTTAAAGGTACGCAATTATACGCACGTACGTTGCAAGGAAACAGCCATGACACCCCCCTCACACGGACGGGTTTTCGTTGACTTACGCCACCACAGAGCACCCTTATCTCTACGCGTGCGTATAATACTTATGTATGTGCGTATGTAGCTAATCGCACCCTCAAATGGTCATTTCAATGCCCCCCCACCCCCTTTCATATAACTCTGTCCATACAGATTTCAATCACACCCCTCCGCACGTATGTCCCCAAGTGCGATTCACAAGGGTTTGGAGCAGGGTTGCCGGAATACCCGGGAGACTCCAGAAATTCAGGCAGTTCTCCTGATATCCCGGGAGGGCTGACAAATCTCCCACGTGAGAGGCAGGGAGCCCTCTCATAACAGTAATCCATAGTGTTACTAGGGATGGGCAGGGCTTGATGACGCGATGCAGAAATAACTACAAGGAACAAAAGACAGGTCCGGTGCTCCATTTAAACATTATATAACTCTATGGGCCAGATTTACTAAGCTGCGGGTTTGGAAATGTGGAGATGTTGCCCATAGCAACCGATCAGAGTCTTGAAGACATTATCTAGTATATTATCTAGAATCTGATTGGTTGTTATGTTCAACATCTCCATTTTTCCAAACACGTAGCTTAGTAAATCTGGCCCCAAAGTAAACTAACAGTAACGAGAAAACACAAGGCTGCGCTTCTAATCAAATATATGAAATGTGTGCAAGTGTATATATAAATGTAGAGGTGCCGCCAAGGACCAAAGTGACCACTAAAGACAGAAGACAAGTATGTGTGGAAGAGCTTAACCCAGCCCATGCTGTACAATTGAAATCCCACATTACGTATTCTCCCATGTACGCAGTATAGTTACGTCCTGTCATACGTAGTTGTGCATGTGCGGAAATCAACTCCATACGTAGTGAGCTCCGATGCGTAACATCTGCCGCGTTCATGCACAGATTGCTAAAAAAAAAAACACCAACGTACGCACCCAACATGCTTATGTTTTCAGACAATTTTAAGTGTGAATATGGCCCAATATTAAATAGGGCAGAGCTGCCGGCAGTACTGACATGTTTAAATCATATTGTCAGTGTTAAGGAGCAGGGCCACATTCAGAATTTGTGGGGCCCGGGACACACCAGAGGAGCACCAGCCCCTATGTGACCTCATCAGTGACATCATGTGGGTGGAGCCCCACAGACCTGCGTTACCATCAGGGAAGAGAATTGGCCCTGTAATGATGGCGGGCACCCATCAGCTGCATGCCCTGGACTGTAGTCTTGGCTGCCCCCCCCTCCCCCCGATGAATACCCTCCAACTGTACCTATTTAGCAGGTACAGTACCGGTTTTTAATGGTCTGTACCGGCTAAAAGGGCTCCTGTACCGGACTCTCACCCCACCTGTTCCCTGTACCGGCTAAAAGGGCTCCTGTACCGGACTCTGACCCCAGCTGTTCCCTCCCCCTATACTCCTTTTCCAGCCCTTCTGCATCTGATCACTATGGTAGAGCTGCAGGGACAGACTCCTACAGCTCTGTTATAGTGACAAGACCCTCTCCTGTGAGCGCTTAGCACATATGATAAGATTTTACACCTTATCATACATGCAAATGAGAGCAGATTAAAGCCCCGCCCATTCACAGGACAAGCCACGCCCCTAAGTGTACCGATTTTCTATTATAAAATGTTGGAGGGTATGCCAATGATGTTGGCCCTGTTAAGGAAGGATATTTTACCACCGCCCCCCAGTGGGAATTTTAACCCACTATCAGAGCAGTAAGGCCATGATAACGCAGAGAATTGATGCGACAATCTTAAACGGTAATCTGAGACCAGCGCTCGTTTGTTTTTCCTGACCTGTCCCCTCCCACTCGCTTTCCTTGCAGTGACGCTGATTTATAAAGCATTATTCTTACAGAAACCTGCGTTTCTTTGTTAACTATGTTTGAATTCATTTATTTCCATAGAGACGAGTGGACGGAATTCAAGCTGCAGAGGCTGTATTTTGTGTGGATCTGCAGAGACGTCAAGTCTTTCCTGTGGTTTGCTGATCTGCTGTGTGAACTATACAAAAAGGTAAGGAAAGTAATAGAATATTTCCATCAATAGACACCTTTTCCATTCCCCCTCTGAAAGCCTATATTAATGGAGAAAATGACTGTGCCTTCCCTTTCAAGGCTATGTCTATATTATGTGCTACGATCCCTTTTATTCCTCTGTGCGCTCATTGTCAGCACTTCACAAAGTATGTGCCCTATAGAGCTGTATAGTCACAGGTGATGAGAGCTGTAGCTGAACGTGTGTTTGTGTGTGTAGCAATAAGGTGGGTTAGTCGCTCCTGAATCAATCATTCCTTAATGCAGACATTGATGTGGCCCTGTGATCATCCAAGGGGCCACGCAATGGGCCGTAGAGGTCAGGGTAAATGAGCTATGAAGGCGATAGCTTAAATGTATGGAGATAGTGAAAAGTGCCTTTGTTTTGAAATTTGAGCAAATGACTTATGCCTGTGATGCACTAGTAGTAACGTAGAGAGGTGGGAGGGGGGTGACAGGCATGGGGTACCCCACTAGGCTTCAAAGACTTAGTAGGAAAATTTTGCAAGGCAAAGCTGTACCTGACACCTGTTCTCTCCTCTCTCTGCCTCGCTCTTTCCTCTGCTCTGTACCCACTCTCTCCTCTGCTCTGTACTCACTCTCTCCTCTGCTCTGTCCCCACTCTGTCCTCTGCTCTGTCCGATATCTCTCCTCTGCTCTGTACCAACTCTGTCCTCTGCTCTGTACTCACTCTCTCCTCTGTTCCGTCCCCACTCTCTCTTCTGCTCTGTATCAACTCTCTCCTCCGCTCTGTACCCACTCTCTCCTCTGCTCTGTCCCAGATCTCCCCTCTGCTCTGTCCCCACTCTCTCCTCTACTCTGTACTGACTCTCCCATCTGCTCTGTCCCAGATCTCCCCTCTGCTCTGTCCCAGCTCTCCCCTCTGCTCTGTCCCCACTCTCTCCTCTACTCTGTCCCTGCTCTCCCCTCTGCTCTGTCCCCACTCTCTCCTCTGCTCTGTCCCTCCTCTCTCCTCTGCTCTGTCCCCGCTCTCTCCTCTGCTCTGTCCCTGTTCTCTCCTCCACTTTGTCTCTGCTTTCTCCTCTGCTCTGCCCCTGCTCTTTCCTCCACTCTGTCCCTGCTCTTTCCTCTGCTCTGCCCCTGCTCTTTCCTCCACTCTGTCCCTGCTCTTTCCTCTGCTCTGCCCCTGCTCTTTCCTCCACTCTGTCCCTGCTCTTTCCTCTGCTCTGCCCCTGCTCTTTCCTCCACTCTGTCCCTGCTCTTTCCTCTGCTCTGCCCCTGCTCTTTCCTCCACTCTGTCCCTGCTCTTTCCTCTGCTCTGCCCCTGCTCTTTCCTCCACTCTGTCCCTGCTCTCTCCTCCCCTCTGTCCACACTCTCTCCATGCTCTCTTCAAACCCAATCTGATGTTTTTTTTATACAATTCAAACTTCACTTCATTTTATGTCAATCCTTACTATTCTAGGTGCTACTAGAATATTTGTTGTCAAAGGGTAAAATATTTTCTATCGGCAATTGCCCCAAGTTTCGTGGTATAGTTACAAAACCTTTTGAAAGGTTGCTCAAAGCAACCAATAGACATTAACCATTATTTTATAAAATAAGCCAACCTCTTGGTTCTTATAGGTCTGTATTCAATTCATTTGTTCATATCCTGTAAAAAACAAAAGCAAAAAACTAAATTTCAGTAGGATACAGCAGATATTTTATGCTACACTTGTCATTCATCCGCCTGAACACTCTCTAAATGTATACCTTCCATTTATATTATGTCACATGTGTCTGTGTGCAGGCTTGTCACCAGGACAGATCTACACGTACCCTGCGCGATGCTGGAGGAAGAAGAGGCGGCTGGACATATTAGAGGATCCTCGTCTGAGGCCCTGTGAGTTTAAACTTGGTAAGAAGTTAGTTTGGGGGGCCCCAGGTGTTATCATGTACTGCCATCGTGGGATCTGCAACACATTGCACATCAGGTATGAGGAAATAAAGAGAAAGGGGAACCAGTCTAACATTTGGAAGGTCTTCTGGAGATCTGTTGGATAGAGGTTCTACTGTAGCAGAACAGTTGCTGCTTTCAGATCATTGGACTGGATCCAGAGTTTGTATAAGAGGAAAATAAAAGGAAATCAGGTGGAAAGTTTCACCTGGGAAAAACCATGTAGAACTGCAGGGGAGGCAAATTTTGTTGCGAGGCCCCGTATCGAATACTGTCATTACAAAGTAGGGACAGCCAAAAGTTTATTTTCGAATTACAGCAGTTTTAGATTTTGTGATCGGCATACCCATTGCATTTTCGGAGGTGCCGCTGCCGGGGAATTAGGCTATGGGTGTGGGGGGGAGACGGGGTAGGAATTAGGGGTAGGAATTAAGGTTAGGGGTAGGATTTAGGGGTAGGAATTAAGGTAAGGGGTAGGAATTAGTGGTAGGAATTAAGGTTAGGGGTAGGAATTAAGGTTAGGGGTAGGAATTAAGGTTAGGGGTAGGAATTAAGGTTAGGGGTAGGAATTAAGGTTAGGGGTAGGAATTAAGGTTAGGGGTAGGAATTAAGGTTAGGGGTAGGAATTAAGGTTAGGGGTAGGAATTAAGGTTAGGGGTAGGAATTAAGGTTAGGGGTAGGAATTAAGGTTAGGGGTAGGAATTAAGGTTAGGGGTAGGAATTAAGGTTAGGGGTAGGAATTAAGGTTAGGGGTAGGAATTAGGGGTAGGAATTAAGGTTAGGGGTAGGAATTAGGGGTAGGAATTAAGGTTAGGGGTAGGAATTAGGGGTAGGAAATAAGGTTAGGGGGAGGAATTAGGGGTAGCAATTAAGGTAAGGGGTAGGAATTAGGGGTAGGAATTAAGGTTAGGGGTAGGAATAAAGGGTAGGAATTAAGGTTAGGGGTAGGAATTAGGGGTAGGAATTAAGATTAGGGGTAGGAATAAGGGGTAGGAATTAGGGGTAGGAATTAAGATTAGGGGTAGGAATAAGGGGTAGGAATTAGGGGTAGGAATTAAGATTAGGGGTAGGAATAAGGGGTAGGAATTAGGGGTAGGAATTAAGATTAGGGGTAGGAATAAGGGGTAGGAATTAGGGGTAGGAATTAAGATTAGGGGTAGGAATAAGGGGTAGGAATTAGGGGTAGGAATTAAGATTAGGGGTAGGAATAAGGGGTAGGAATTAGGGGTAGGAATTAAGATTAGGGGTAGGAATAAGGGGTAGGAATTAGGGGTAGGAATTAAGATTAGGGGTAGGAATAAGGGGTAGGAATTAGGGGTAGGAATTAAGATTAGGGGTAGGAATAAGGGGTAGGAATTAGGGGTAGGAATTAAGATTAGGGGTAGGAATAAGGGGTAGGAATTAGGGGTAGGAATTAAGATTAGGGGTAGGAATAAGGGGTAGGAATTAGGGGTAGGAATTAAGATTAGGGGTAGGAATAAGGGGTAGGAATTAGGGGTAGGAATTAAGATTAGGGGTAGGAATAAGGGGTAGGAATTAGGGGTAGGAATTAAGATTAGGGGTAGGAATAAGGGGTAGGAATTAGGGGTAGGAATTAAGATTAGGGGTAGGAATAAGGGGTAGGAATTAGGGGTAGGAATTAAGATTAGGGGTAGGAATAAGGGGTAGGAATTAGGGGTAGGAATTAAGATTAGGGGTAGGAATAAGGGGTAGGAATTAGGGGTAGGAATTAAGATTAGGGGTAGGAATAAGGGGTAGGAATTAGGGGTAGGAATTAAGATTAGGGGTAGGAATAAGGGGTAGGAATTAGGGGTAGGAATTAAGGTTAGGGGAAGGAATTAAGGTAAGGGGTAGAAATTAGGGGTAGGAATTAAGGTTAGGGGTAGGAATTAAGGTTAGGGGTAGGAATTAGGGGTAGGAATTAAGGTTAGGGGAAGGAATTAAGGTTAGGGGTAGGAATTAGGGGTAGGAATTAAGGTTAGGGGTAGGATTTAGGGGTAGGAATTAAGGTAAGGGGTAGGAATTAGTGGTAGGAATTAAGGTTAGGGGTAGGAATTAAGGTTAGGGGTAGGAATTAAGGTTAGGAATTAAGGCTGGGGTAGGAATTAGGGGTAGAAATTAAGATTAGGGGTAGGAATTAGTGGTAGGAATTAGGGGTAGGAATTAGGGATAGGGGGGTAGATCCAGATCTAAGTACACTGTTTGGTATGCACTGTGCATGCGCATGGCAGATGGTACGCCACGTAACGCTGAACATACCTAACAGCCACGTATCAACAGCGTAACTGCGAATGAAGAGGCATGACAGCCATACGACACCCATAATTATGCTTCGGAGGCGGGGTGAGGCATTTAAATTGTACAGTATGGGCGTGGCTTAGACACGTATGTACGTGAAGCCTTCACGTATGTCAGTAGTTACGCATTGAATAGTTAAGGTAGGGTTTGGGAAGCCAAAGTAGGGGAATGCATAGAAAATACGCTATGCAATGAAACGTAATGGAAACGTAGGTCTGGATCCAGCCCAGGCCCAGCCCATTGTAATGTTGAACAAAGTACATGTCGCTTTAACGGCTCTGTCTGAACAGTGAACCCTGTTGACCTGTGCTGGCATTTTTACTGCTGGTGTTCGGACCATTAGAACGACAAACTATACCCTTAAATGGGAGGCAGAAGATGTGAATATAGAACAGCCAGGAAGCTAAGCTCTCTCCTTTATACATGACCTTAAGGTACGGGTCTGCTGTCAGAATTCCTTGCAAGCACGAGGAGTTATAAGTCTGGATCCAGTCCATTATCCTCGGTTAACAAAAATAAACGCCTGCTGTATCACTTTATGAGGTGTAGCTACAGTCACCATCATGTTTCTGTTTCTGAAGGCATGCTGGGATTTGTAGTTTTACAGCAGCTTCATGGCTACAGGTTGCTGATCTTGCGTTTGCCAATACCTGTTAGGTTTCATTGTGGATGTAAAAGAACAGCTGCCTAGAGCAGGATGTCTGGGAGGTCAGGACTCCTATTAACTCATCTTTTGATGTTCCGCCGTTACGTCTGTCTCACTGCAGAATCGTTATTAGCTGTCACCCTCCTGTTGTGTCTACAATTTCTTAAAGATAGGAACAAACAAGCAGCCATACAATAGACGCTGTTATCAGTGCATTACACAACATGTAATCGGCCGCTTCACAAATTCTTATGGATCCCACTGTGAAATGTCTTGCAGGAAATAATTGGTGAAAAGTACCCGGCTTTGAACTCTCGTCTTATAATGGGACGGCCGCACTGGAATCTTTTGTTTGATGAGATAGCCAAATCTAACAGGCAGTAAGTACCATTCCTGGGTATTGTGGAGTGATAAGGAGGGGGGACGAAAAAGGACTTTGCATTTTTAGAAAGTCTAATATCATCTGTGATGCTTTATCTAATAAACCCAACGTCTGAGCCGCCAATGTCACATTAATTCTCTCTGTAATGTTTTTCCAGCCTTTAAATTTCAATATATTCAGAGAAAAAGGGGGTATATTTAGTACTGAATTCAACTGTAAAATTGATGATACGTCTCCGTAAGACTGCTGATGGCCCGACGCCATGCACAAAACAATTAGGATTTTCTGATAGGGGCGTGTATGACTTTGTTGCGAGTCCCCGCTGCGAGGGGTAACATTGCGAATTAGGGACAGCTGTTTTTAACCTGTCCCTATTTGGAATGCGAGTCCTCTCAGAATTATTTTTTTTTATGAATGGGTGATTCGCATACTCACCCATTCACGTTTGGATGCGCCGCCGCCGGAGACTGTGGAGTGGGGGAGGGGAGACTTAGGGTTAGGCTGTGAAAGGGACTTAGGGTTAGGCTACGTGGAGGAGAACTTAGGGTTAGGTTGCGGGGGGGGGGGGTTAGCGTTAGGCTCCTGAGGGGGGGACTTAGGGTTAGGCTGCAATGGGGGACTTGGGGTGACTTAGGGTTAGGCTGCAATGGAGGACTTAGGGTTAGGGTGGAGGGGATCTTAGGGTTAGGCTGCGTGGAGGGGGACTTAGTGTTAGGCTGTGGGGGGGGCCTTGGGGTTTGGGTTAGGGAGTGGGTTGGGGGAAACTTACCTTTCGGAGCACCATGTTCGGTGCTCCGGGGATCGATTACTATGCCTCATCGAGGCATAAGCAATCGATATTCCAGCCAGTTCGGAACTGGCTGGGAGCTAACGTCCCTTTCGAAATAGGGCTGTTCGCTACGGGGACCCACACTCGTATGGCTTGTAGTTGCCACTGCAGCAATCCCTATTTCGACACTGATACACTGACGGCTGCATTGGTGCTGACAGCTTTCTAATAAAGAAAAGCTTTATATTTGAATGGGTGCAATGCCGAATGTTCCTATTTTGGCACAATACGCAATCCCAATGTCCGAATTGTACTCTCCTTGACAGGGACAGTTAATGTTAGGCTGCTAGAAGGTGATTGTAAGGGTTAGGCTGCGGAGAGGGGGGTGGTTAAGGTTAGGCTGCAGGACAGGGATGGTTGGGGGAGGAAAAACATGAAGAAACGTCACGCTAGCTGGAGAACGCTCAGATCTGTCACCAGTCTCCTACTGCCTACCGCACATTTCTTATCTTTTGACACACTGGAGATGATCCTGAGCAAATCAGGCATGAAAATGGGGGTTATTTTATGAATATTGGCCCAGATCCTGGGCTATGGCTGACAGGGAAATTACATACATGTTGTACATAATTCCCCTGTTTTTAAGGTTGTGCACATGCGCACACAACCTTCTTACGAAGCCATGAGGGCCGGTGTACGTAACACACATTACATATGCCGCCTCTTACGAAAAGGGGGCTTCCCCCTCCCCATTACGCATGTCGTTTCTCCACCGTAAATGTGGCGATAGACATGCTAATTAGGGGACGGAAGCCCCGTTACGATCAGCTATGCGACCGTAAGGACACGTAAGTGTCCAGATTTTTTACCGACAGCGGGGAGTGCAGGGGGTGTGCACTCCCTGCTACAATGCCGCATGTACTGACCTCGGGCACCCGTAGATCAGGATCCTACCCAATTTTGAGTGCCTCAGTCACAAACTAAATGCACTAAAACAGTATCAAAGAATAAACTAATGAAAGAAATATATTTTTTTTATGACTATGTTTATAAAATATTTGACACAAAGAAAATGTTTCAGCAGCGATTTCATAGCTTTTGTTTAGTTTTTTTTTTAAGAAAAAGGCCGTGGAGGGTCAGCACTCTGGACTCAGACATGACCTGTGGCTGGGGCAAATGTTTTGCTGTAACAGTCCTTATTTCCGTCTGGATTGAGTGCAAGGGCCTGAGCACACCCTTACTGTCATAATGGGTGCAGGGTGTTCAATGCACACGGGCCCCTCAGAACAGGGGCCCTGTGGCATTCATCCTGCACCCAAGGTCACACATCTGGGTTGGCAGGGGAAGGAGGGCCCATTCGGCATCTATTTCTTCCCTCCAATGAGCCCCCCTTCCTCTGCGGTGGAACTGTCACGAGTCACGGGTCGAAAAGTTGGAAGGGGCCCATGTACAAATCTGCACAAGGGCCCCCTCATTTCTTAAAACGCCCCTGCTTACTGTACACTGCGTATGTTCCTCCACCCCTTTCTTTCAAAACACGCCCTTTAGAACGCAGAGTCTGAATTAGTCACACATTGGGCTGGATCCAGACTTAAGAAGGAGCTTGAAATTAAGGAACAGATTCACACTTAAGATTTTGCTACTTTTTCTGTGCGTATATTTAGGTACGGCTGAACAGCGCATGCGTGGTAATGTTAGTTTTAATGCAAGCTACGTAGGATTTAGGAAATCGGACATAGTGACATACATACGGAGGGCCGTGGTTGTCTTCAGTATGTGCGTAGATTAGTGAAAGTGGTTGGGTGGAGGCATTTAAATGGACTAATATGGGTGCGGTTTGTCATGTACGCACGTATGGAAGGAAAATACGCACGTAACTACACACTACAGACTTAAGGTTGCCCTCTCGACGCGTAAGTCACGGAAAACCCGTCCGTGTGAGGGGAGTGTCATGGGTGTTGGCTTGCCATGTATGTGCATATATTTGCGTACTTTATACACACGTGTCTGTGAATACGACACTAAGAGAGGAACAGTACTCCTGTGCAATAATTGTATTCTTTGCATGCAGAGATATATCTTTGAATTACTTACAGCACACAGATACTGACCAGCTTTACTATCACACTGTTATTTAGACTTGGGAAAGGAAACATCACCTCTCAACTCTAATACTGTTTGCAGAAGATGAATTATGACTCCCCTGCAATCACCATGGTTTAGCCTAGGAGCAACTTTCCTCTCTTAATTTCAAGCTCCTTAAGTCATGATCCAGCCCATTGGATATCCAGCAGCCCAAGGGGAGTGGTTCGCTGTCTGATCGCACTGGTGACCAGCAATGGAGAATACCTCTGCTTCTGCTTACAATAGAATCGGGTTTCTGTATCTGTTCTGTTGATATTAAAAGAAAAGAAAAATTAAGTGACATTATTAAAGATGAAAATTGTAATTATTTGCATTGCACCTAAATTCTAACGATCTTTTTCTTATTTCTCGTTACATGTGCTTTGTTCTTTATTGTATATAGGAATAGGTTATGGTTGCATTAGCAACGGCTGCTGCCATTGGTTGGAGCCCTGACCGCATGCCGAATGCTTGCTTTATCCTAAACTCTGTACAAGTGCAGGGAGGCCGCTCCCCCTCATACAGGACCGGATTCAGAGAACCGTCTGAAAAAGTACGCAATTATTCGCACGGACGCGCAAGGCCACACCCCCGACACTCCCCTCACACGGACGGGTTTTCGGTGACTTACAAGTGCCTCAACCTGCCTTATCTTTCCGTGGGCATTTGCGTGCATAGAGTTGTCCTGTACGTGCGTATCTAACTAACCGCGCCCACTCCTCGCCCACACTCCTTCATTAAAATGCCTCCCCCCGCCCATTTTTATTTAAATTCTCACGTGCGTATTGTAAAGTGGGAGATCCGTGCCTATTTATCCACGTGCAATTCACATGTCCGTTCGGGAAGCTTTTCCGCATGTATAGTCTACGTGAACTCCGTAAATAAAGTAACTTCGTATGCGCGGTTGAAACGAACCTAAAAATACGCACTGGACTCGCCGCGAAAACAGTTCTCTGAATACGGCCCATAGTGTTACACTCCGAGGACTCTTCCTTAACTTAAGATTCCCATTCCCATATCAAATAGAGATGGTGTGAAAATTTACGTAAAGGACGATGGCCGAGCTTACTGTACAATATACATCCCTTCCCCCACCCACAGAGTGGAAGTGCAGTTGTATCCAGCTGTAGCCCACCCTTCCATCAGAATACTTACCAGGATAGATTGGTCCAGAATTCCGTCTTGGTGCATTCTGGTACTGAATTGCCCTCACAGGTGCGCAGTACGCGCAATATGCGTTTTTCAATCATAGCCATCATAAAACGCCCCCATATTATAATTTAGGATCAGACCCTAGGATTAGAAAATACCTGCATTTTGTGAAAGTGCTTGTGCATTCACCGGTATGAATCCGGATCCATAGTACCAAAGATTGGATCTAGAGATTTTTTGTGATTGGTTGGAAAGCTATTCCGCCAAATGGGGGGGGGGGGAATATTTCAATTGGACAGTGAGGGTGTGTTAAGTGGGGTGTGGGTCTCCGGAAAGAACAGCCCTCCAAAGGGCCGTTTTCTCCCAGTTTCGAACTGGCTCGTTGAGGCATAGCAATCGATCCACGGAGCACCGAACTGTCAGTGCTCCGAAAGGTAAGGCAAAAAACTACCCCAACCCTTCCCCTAACTCTAACCCTAACCTTTCCCTTCCATTACCCTAACCCTTCTTTCCCCGCAGCCTGACCCTAACCCTCCATCTCCCGCAGCCTGACCCTAACCCACCATCTCCCGCAGCATGACCCTAACCCTCCCTTCCCTGCAGCCTGACCCTAACCCTCCCTCTTCCGCAGCCTGACCCTAACCCTGGAGAGGTTACTCACCTTTCCCATGGTGCGGGTCCTGGGGTAGCGGCAGTGACGGCGTTTCCGAAACGGAATGGGTGATTATGCCGATCGGCATACTCACCCATTCTGGGGGGTATTCGAAATAGGAACATCCAAAAATTAACTTTCAGATGCCCCTATTTTGGAAATAAGACTTTCTAACGGAGGACTGAAACCGTGTTGAGTGCCCTCAGCGTTATCCAGACCTCTGAATTGTCCCCATTTTACGCAAAGATGACACAGAAGTCTTACGGTAGCGGTCGGCAT
>WWET01000365.1:466375-481278 GCA_011038615.1 Limnodynastes dumerilii
CCGCTTAGCCCGCCCTCCTACCCTCATTTACCTACCTCCCCCCGCCCACCCACACTAACCTGAACGTAGGGACGCTGGAGGACGTGGAGGCAACATCTGCCCGGCGCATGCGCAGATCGGCTCAATTCTGGATCAGGCCCAATGTGTCAGCACACATAAAAAGGAGGTTCAGGTTACAATGGGCCTGATCCAGAGCTACACTGCGCCGTTTTGCATATTTATGGCCAGCGTAGCTACTATGCACTCCCCCTGACACTCCCCCTGTCCCAGCGTAATTCCACTCAGTTACGCCAGCTGAAGGCTACCCTAACTTCAGCCGGCGTAACCGAGTGTAATTACGCCAGGACAGGAGCATAATGCCTCCAACCCTGCCCCTCCAAGCTAATTTCCCTTCCTCCCCCCGCATACCTTCCGTAACTACAGCGTAGATACGGAGCTGCCCGTCCCTTCCTCCGTAACTGGGTAACTGCGCAGATTGGCTGAACAGTCGATCTTACGCATCCGCCCGCCGTAAATACAGCAGGGCGGCATAGGTCTGGATCAGGCCCAATATTGCTGTATTGGGTTAAGCTCATCTGCCCAGCGTCAAGGCACCTCCCATAGGAGAGTCCCTATCCGTTTGCTATATGTGCGCTCAGGAGGTCTGTAGTAAGACACTCCTGCCATTTGAACAGTGTGCAGCGGCCATATTGAGGAGCTGTCAACCTCCCAAATTAAACTAGTAACAGTAACAAGAAAACACAGGCTGCGCTTCTAATCCAATATATGAAATGTGTGCAAGTGTATATATATGGAGAGGTGCAGCCAAGGATTAAAGTGCCCACTGTGTAACTACAAGGAACAAAAGAGAGGTCCATCGCTCCAAACAAACATTACATAACACTATGTGTCGGCATATACATAAAAAACGAATCATATTAAACTTCTTCACACAAAACATGTATTTTAAAAACCAAACAAAATGGGGTTCAGACATGTTCCTTATGGTGCATTGAGAGGTCTATTTAGATGCAGCGGTCCAAGACACATCCTGGGCACTTTATCAATGAAGTTCTGAGTATTCAAGGTTACTTCCCTAATTTATTCAGCTCTGTAAAGCATAAGCAGCTTATGTCGGTTGATAAACCTTAACACCTTGTGACAAACCTGCAGTTTAATCTCTCATGGATCAAAGATTTCATTTAATATGTTTTCTAAAAGCCGAAGACATTTAATGCAACCCCATCTACATCCATTCAATAATACCATGTGATATCTGGCCAGAGTAAAGAGATGTTATAGCGTGGTTATCGTTTGTTTCATTAGACTAGAAAAATAAATAAAATGTGAACGTTAAAGAGCTCTCTTCCATGCAACGATGCTGCTAATAAAATGCATTTTAGTGTCACACTTACACTGCTCCATTGTTTTATGTTTCCTATTATAAAGAAAACTCTTAAAGGTTTCCTGTGACTTTCCTAGATAATGGAACTCATTGCAATATAGTCATCTGTAAATTCTCTATAACGAGGTCTATAGCTCAGCTGTGTTCAGTGTACAAGAAATAAAAATATATTACAGCAAAGACAGGAGAGAGGGCATGTAACCCCGGAAGACCCGGATCCACAACACCGTACATGCATAGTAACTATTTTACGTAAACTACGTATAGTTTCGTTGTGTAGATTGCATATATGCGGTCTTTTAAGACTGAATATATGCAATATACGTAACAAAAAAGATACGTAGATAACGTAAAATAGTTACTATGCATACGTAATAGCTACTATCAGTATTTTAAGACCATGGGGTAGATCCAGAACTACGTGTGCCGTAAGTTTATTCGCGGAGCGTATTTTCGTGCACGTAAGTTCGCAGCACTCCCCTCCTCACACCCCTTGTACGGACATATTTTGTCAAGATACGCTTCCAAAACCCTACCTTAACTTTTTCACACGTAAGAGTGTACGTCTGCAAACGGACGTATAGACTACGTGAACGTACGCCGCTAAGCACGCCCATACTGTACACTTTAAATACCACCCCCCGCCTACTTCATGTATTTCAGACGTATTTTGGAGTAACGTAAATTTGGCACACCCACACGTAAGTATTAACGTGACACATACGTGAATGGCCCATACGTTCACAGTTACGCTACGTGAATGTGCGTATTTTCTATGGTGCGCATGCGCAGTGCGTTCTAAACTGCAATTTTACGTCTCCGCCACGCGTAAAATCGCTTCGAAACGTAGTTCTGGATCAGGCCCCATATGTGCAACACGTACAGTGTTGTGGATCTGGGCCGAAGTCGCAGGGCTGGGAGTAAAACTCCCTGAATATCAGAGAGACTCCCTGAAGAGGATGAGCTCCCTGACTCCCTGTAGTGTTGGCCAATCTCCCTGATGATGATTCAGTTCCAGAAGTCATTGTGGTATGATGGGAGGAAGTAGAAATTGTGTCCTATCTCACTGCAGTGAGCCCTATGACTGGGTTGCCGACTCTCCCGAAAATCTCCTACAAAGGGCTTGAGGCCGTGAGTTTATGCAAATCATGGCCTGAAACCACGCCCACTGCCTAGCAACGCTATTATTCCTAGATTTACTAGGGACGGAGACGTGGGTAGTTTCAAGCTCCCTGACTCCCTGTAGTGTTGGCCAATCTTCCTGATGATGATTCAGTTCCAGAAGTCATTGTGGTAAGGTGGCAGAAAGTAGAAATTGTGTCCTATTTCCCTGCAGTGAGCCCTACGACTAGGTTGACGGCTCTCCCGAAAATCTCCTACAAAGGGCTTGAGGCCGTGAGTTTATGCAAATCATGGCCTGAAACCACGCCCACTGCCTAGCAACACTATTATTCCTAGATTTACTAGGGACGGAGACGTGGGTGGAGTCCTGAAGGGAAGAAATGCAAAGTCGGCAGCCCTGGCCTATGGAGGCCAAGATGTAATAAAACCCTGGCAGTTATCTAAGATAACGTGACTTTGATAATGGAGGCAGAAATGAAAAATACACTTTGGTCTCTTGTTAATCAGCTGCAGCGTCAGCTATAAAGATGAAGAGGTCAGAGGATCCTATTCACAGTGTCCACGGTAATACTGAAAGTATTTATTCACTGACAATATAGCCATCAATAAATACTGATGCTGCCATTTTACTGAGAAATAGTATTCCTGACAGTGCTAGACACACCCATGGGTGGAGCTATTCTCAGGACACTCCCCCTTGGCATTATAGGACACACCCCCTTGGTGCAGCACTATGATAGTTCTATGACAATCTCCATGAAAATAATTAGCAAAAGTTGAAAGCTGTGAAGTAAATAATAGCTGTCAATTTTTTTCCTTCCGCCCCTTTCAGTTGACCTTTCGCAAACTCTTTGTGCACACAGATGCTGTGAACCATAACTGCATGTCCGCGGCACTTGACCTGTATGCGATGTTACAAAGTGTAACATTGGGGTGGGTCCCAGACACCACAATTTTTCCAGACCTCACAATTTTTGTCGACCAACAATGTAAAAATGTCGCTCAAGTGCTCAATTGTGTACACTTTTATGACCATCTCTCTCAAGATCCCGCAGGTACTTCCTCCAACAGGTACGCCTTTACGATCAGGCATATTTAAATCTATGATGTCACAATCGTTTGAGCAGAGGGTTATGGGAGATAAATATCACAGATCATCTGTTATCTGTACTTTCATTCATTGGTTATACATAACAGGCCTGATCCAGACCTACGCCCGCCATCGCTAGGCCGGGCAGATGTCTGTAGCAGCGCCGTAGGGACGCTGTAGGGGACGTTCCCCAGCGTCCCTACGTTCAGGTTAGTGTAGGTGGGCGGGGGGGCTAGGCGGCCATACACTCCTGTGCGAGCGTAAGGCCCCTTCCAGGGGGAGTGTCGGGGAAAGTGAACGCCGATACGCTGTGCTTTAGTAAGCACAGCGCATCGGCGTAGGTCTGGATCAGGCCCAACGTCTCTTGTGACATTTTTGTAGTGAACCAGCCTTGGTTTTGCAGCTCTGTATTAAGATATATTTAAAATTGTAATTTATATTTAGGTCTAAATCAGTCGTTTAATTAGCCCTACGGTAGGCATAGAATTCGGGACAGGATGGGGCTTTGTTGTAAAGTATAGCTTGACATTCTTTCCTGTACATATCAATGAATAGGTAGATCCTGAATGGAAAAAAGACGTTGAGCCGTAATTCATCCTCCATAAAAATAAGATTTATTATTGTTTAGCCGGGCATCTCGCTGCTGTCGTTTCTCTGTAGCTGTCTGCCGGTCTGTCTGCATTGTTAAAGGTCAGTCCTGTTGGCTTGGTCATAAAATACATTTTTATAATGCATTCAGGCTTTTTTATTTTTAATTAACCAAATCCTGCGGATTCGATGCTTGAACGGGTGTTTTATTTTAAAGGTTACCGGGATGTAGGAGATGCTCTATATGAGGTAGACGTCTTTAGTGAAGAATATTCTTTATGCACAAAGCATTCCCTTCCCCCCTTGCCAGTATAAATAAAGCTTTTCGTGGGAGCATTTACCTACAGACAGTAGGGGGCGTAGTTAAGAGTTAAGTCAACATTATAAATTATGGGTTTGATCCAGAGGTGAATGTTTCGTAGCATATCTCTGCGTGATTCGGCACTGCGCATGTTCAGAAAAAATTGACATGCAATCCAGATATGAACACGTCACTACACGCATGATTGCGCTACAAATGGCGTTTGTGGTAAGGAAGGAGATGTACTGTAGTTGAGAAGAGGGGCCTGATCCAGACCTACGACCGCAATCGCCCGCGAGCGTAGCGTATGTTCGCCCGGGCGTATAAACTTTCACGCCCATAACACTCCCATTGATTGCACCTACTTACGGTGGCTGAACCCTACCCTAAGTTTTTCCAGCGTACGTGCGAATTTTCGTACCGATACGCTGGTCGTACTGGGCTTAGCACGCCCATACTGTACAATTTAAATGGCTATCCCCGCCCCTGTGTAGTAACTCGAGCGTCCAGACTATCGTCGTACAAAACGCACGCCCCTTGAGCGAAAAATACGCTGAAAATACGCTCGCTGTTCGCTCATGTCCTTCGGTCGACCGGAAGTTGTCATACTGCACATGTGTAGTGCGTTTTTTTTCACGAATTTTCACTTACGATCGGCGTACAATCGCTAGCGGCCGTAGCTCTGGATCAGGCCCGAGGTCACTACTCTTGTACACACAGACTTACCATGTCCTTGGACCTTACCGTAAAAATTGCTGAGGCTTCTAAAGAAGTATGGATTAGGCGTTAGGGGCCAGATCCACAATTAATAAAGTAAGGGGACTTACACAAGGTCCTCTGGTTATTTAATCTCTGGCTAGCGCACCTTCTAACATATGAAACTCAGTTCCATACATTTGAAGTACATAGGAAGGGGTCGGCCCTTCACTTACACATTCCGAAACAACGTCATACAGGTATATGGCATGCAAATGAAGGATCGGGGGTCGGGAACCCCTCTTGCACATGGATCTGTGTCTGGATGGATGCGTGTAGAACTAATACCCAAAGATGGGAGTGATGGGGGCGTGCACTCCCCTCTACCTTGCGTAAATTGCAGACCCCCGCACGTACGGAAGGCGTACAGAGGTCTGTATCCGGCCCAGGGTGCTTAACGCTCCCTTATGGTACAATTTCAATGTATCCCCCTCCCACTAGAGTACATGAGCGCTGTCTCTTCCCTCGCTGTCCAAATCGCACTTCCAGTACGGAAGTCCGGATCTAGAGGAAACAGATCTGTGCTGGAAGTGTGGCGGGTGCGCATACGCACTGCGAGCGGGAAACACCCATTTTGCGACGTCCGATGTCTTTGATTGGTGCACAGGACGTCTTTTGTGGATATAAAACATATTAGTCAGGTGTCAAAGAATAATATTATTATTATTCTTTGATACCTGACTAATATGTTTAATTAAATTGTATTTTATCTGATTTGCATACTGGAGGGTATTTTTTCGTTCTATAAGTGCTCAGACACTTGCTATCTTTGTCCTTGATATAAGGACAAAAACATTGAAGTGTTTTTAATTTTATTCTTATTTTATTTTTCTCATACACATATATATATATATTTTTTTTTTTTTCCCCACCTACTACAGCGCTGGTCACATTCTGCTTAGTTTTATCTTAAACTCTAACTCCCTCTAATGGTGGCACTCATGGAACGTGTGGAGAAGCACACTCAGAACTAAAAAGCGCCAGACAAGGGAAGGGGTTTGCAGATGGTCATGGAGGAACATCTCCTGAGTGGGTGGCCAGGGCTTGAATGGACTTGAATGCCTGCTAGAAAACATCATCGGATGCGGTTAGTAGGACGATTACCGCTCTGTGTGACAGCCTCTTCTGCTCATGTGCAGTAACCCATCTCCTTAGAAGAGGCTCCCCACACTGTTCTTGCAGAGCAGACTGGGAGGCTGGAACGGCATTGACGGGTCCCAGTGAAATGTTCTAGTTGGGGTCACCAATGACCTTTGACAAAGCACAGATTCACTGATTCAGCGAAACGCGCCACAGGGAAGGAGACTCTCTGTGTGCACCGGGGTTCATCACCATCATTGTCACCATCCAGCCAGCATTCAGCGAATCCCGAGTCCTCGAGATTAAGAAGGATGGAGATACAGGGTGAAGACTAGACCATGAGGCCACTAGAATCAAATCAGGGAAAGCTGGAGAATAGTGGGATTGTACACATTGTTCTGTCTGCTGAAGCCGGGATTTTTTATCATTGTGAATAGATGGACTTTGTATGGTGATGTTTGCTTAATAGTATGGTTTTTGTCACTGGTGTATCTAGGGCAAATAGCATCCAGGGCAAGTACCCACCCTCCCCCTGTGTTATTTTATTTAAAAAAATAAATACATATTGGGCTGGATCCAGACTTAAGAATCTTGAAATAAAGGGCCTGATCCAGAGCAACGCTCGCAAGCGAGCGTACGACGAGCGTATGCGAATTTTCGGCTAAAAATTCGCAATGCGCATGCCCAGTATGACAGCTTCCGGTCGCCCGAGCGTCATGAGCGAATAGCGGGCGTATCGTTAGCGTATTTTTCGCTCGCTTGCATGCCCAACAGCTTCCGGTCGCCCGAGCGTCATGAGCGAATAGTGGGCGTATCGTTAGCGTATTTTTCGCTCGCTGGGCGTATTTTTTTTACGATGGTCGGCTGGGCGCCCGTTTTATTTTACTTTTTTTTAAACTAAATATAAGAAGTATCCATTATGAACATAACTTACATTTGTGTACATTTACTGCTAGAAATTATTATATTGTCATCTCTTGTTGGTAGGGTCGGTTTCCCCTTGTTTACTGCTATTGTATACAGTTTGTCTGTGACATGTCACAATGGGGTAGATCCAGAAATCCAAAAAATAAGTACGCTAGCCGGAGATGTAAAAACGTTTTTTTTGTATGTGCTGCGCATGCGCACGGCAGATGTTACACCACGTAACTCCGAACGTACGTACGTGCCTCGAATCAACAGCATAACTACATTCGAAGGGGCGTGCCAACCATACGACACCCGTAATTATGCTTCGGAGGCAGGGTGAGGCATTTAAATCATACAGTCTGGGCGTGCTTAGGCAGGTATGTACATGTAGCATGTACGTACTTCAGTATTTCCGCAGCGTAAAGTTAAGGCAGGGTTTGGCAAACTTAAAACGGCCATAGTACATACGAGCGAGGGGTGTGCCTAGGGGAGTAATACGTAATAGTAAATACGCTACGTAATGAAAACGTAGCTATGGATCTGGCCCAATATGTGCAGTGCTCCGTATATTGACAGTTTGTAGTAAATGGTGATGGGACTAGATACAGACTTACGCAATATGTTTATTTTCGGCTTACAAGATAAAGACTGCATTGCATATACGCATACACGCCAGACTTCCAATCAGTGCCAGCGCTAGGGTTTTGCAATGCCCGTCTGCAAACTATAAATTTGCGCCTTCACTGTAGCGCAGACGAGCACCACATAACTCCATCTATGTAAACATCAGTCACTAGAGTAGCCTCTTCTGATGGGTGAAAATAGCTGCTCCGGTGCCTGTAGTTTTAACATATAAGAAGAGGAAAAGGCTCCTCTTCTCATCTGTTCACCCCTGTTGCTGCTCTGGCTCTCCAGCCTACACGCAGGCTTGCACTGCATTCCCTTTCGGAGTGCATTGCGGGATGGGGGCAAGATGTGTTCAGCATGTACGCTAGGTGGGAGGTAATGGCGTATTTCAGGCCTAATGCCTTACTTAGACTTCCATGCCAGCCCTATTTTAAGTGAGTACCACACAGAAAATGTAAGGTAGGGTGAATGGATGGTAAGTCCATCACTTCGAGGGGAGTGGTATCCCTTCACATGCACAGTACTCAGGAGACAGCAGGATTCCAGGCTTCAGATCTCCCATGCGGCTGCGATCAGAGCAGAGGTGGAGGTCTAGATCAAGTCCGGTCATAATGATCTTGTTTTCAAACAATCTCTGGAGAAAACAAATATTGTTCCACAGGCCAATAGAGATTCAAGGAATCCAGGTGACAAAAGTAATAACAATAAAAAAAAAATAATGCATACACAAAAGTCTGGACAGTAGCTGGCTACTTGACATAATATGCATGAAAAAGGGCTTCATCACAAAAATCAATGTTTGACACATGCATAACAATATTAAGGTAAACTAGAATTTTTTTTGCCTTCTAACAATTGATGCTCTCAGTGCCAATAAATCCAGAGACACATATGTGGTGATGAGATGTGACTATTTTTTTATTTAAAAAACATTAACTTCCTAATGATTGAAATCACAATAGTTAAAAAGAACCATGTAGTTACAGAGTGCACCCAATTCAAATAGGAAGAACGGGGGTCACTATGATATAACAGAAATACCAGCATGAGGGCGGGGCTTGTTGATGTAATTTAATGCATATGTTACTGGGGGATGAGGCGGAGCTTGATGATGCATATCTTCATGTCCCACCTATTCTGATTAACGCTAGGGCTCCTGCAAGGGAACAAAACTGCAGGAGATATGGCACTCCACCGGGGATACCCGAGTTATGTCCGAATTTCCAAATATTCCGGCAGAATCGTCAGCCATGTGTTATATGAATGCATTTCTCAGATCTGCATCCCTCAGTCTTTTTGAGGTTACATCTTACAATTTGGGCAGCAATCTCAAAGAGCTCAAGGCCTCTTTGCCAGAACTTCTATTTAATAAAGAATCCACAACCAGAGGTGTTTATCTTCAGTTTTGGAGGCACCACCACCCATTCCCTGTTGATGTGCAAAAAACACAACCCTCTTTTATTTGATTTTCAGTGAGCTTCATCCATATCATTTGAGGGGCTGTCTCCAAATCTGTCCGGGAGCAACATACAGCAGTTGACTTCAGTGTATTTCCACCTTAGGCCTCACCTGCAATGAAAACAATACATACAATATCGCACAAGGATCAGGAAATGATTTAATTGAAACCTGATACATCCTCTCTACCCTTTATGTAGCAGAGCCATTTCAATTATTTATTATATTGCTTGGCAGCATATGTTGGCATGCTAGTTGGCACTTACATTCAGTTGTTGAAGTGACTATAGCCTCTTAGTGAGAACAAAAATTACAAAAATACCCCTTTCATATCACCACCCCGGCAATATCCCGGGTTCACAGACCCCCTTTCACACTGCAGGGCAGACCCGGGAAATTCAGAGACCCGGGTCTGCCCCCCCTTTCACACTGCAGGGCAGACCCGGGAAATTCAGAGACCCGGGTCTGCCCTGTCATCATCAGACAGAGTAATTTGTTTACCGTTGCTCTGGCAACACTTTTTGCCAGAGCAATAGTAAAAAAAACTACACCAATAAAGTGCGTTAGGTGCTAAAAAACCCGGGTAGCACCTTTCACACTGCACCCCTACCCATGTCTGACTTCCACAGGAAGTGCACCTTTCACATCTCCACGAAATACCCGGGATTTTGCCGAGACCCGGGTTTTTGGCGAAAATCCCGGGTATTTCGTGGTGATGTGAAAGGGGTATAAGACGCCTCTTTTCTAAAGTAAACATGTCTAAACCGGCTAGCCTTTCCTGATAGCTCAATGACTCCATACCCTTTATCAATTTCGTCGCCCTTCTCTGAACCCTTTCTGGTTCCAAGTCACATGACACAGTGACTCCTAGATCCCTTTCCTCCTCAGTAGTTTCTAATGTCTTAACATTGAGACAGATCCCCAAACAAAATTTGGGAGGAATCCAAAAGCGATGTCTATCCCCAAAACCGGATTGTAACGGGTCCATCTCGCCTGGATGAGCAAATAGCCAGAGCCTGCCTTAAAATGTCTGAATCAACCATGTGGAAATTCGCACATTCCGGAGGAAACATCCATTTGTGAACTCAATCCCGCTCCTCTGTCATAGATGTCATTGGCCCAGATCCAGACCCCCGTGCGCTTTACATGTGCGCTGGGGGTCCGTAGGTACACGCACATAGCGGGGACTGCACTCCCGCTGACGGTAGCAAATCTGGACACTTACTTGTCCATATTCCTACCTTAAGTTTTTACGACTAGTTGTGACGGGGCTTCCCTGCCCCCCAACCCCTAATTTACATGGCTATGCCCACCTGTATGGCAGGGATACGATATCGTAAATTAAGGGTCTGCCCCTTGTGTGTACTTACTTACAACATTAATTACGCACACGAAACGTCTGGTGCGCACATGCACAGATGTTCAGAGACAGGGGACTTACGCAAATGACTTACGTTACTCCCCTGTTTTACCTATTTGTGGATCTGGAATCACTGGGGCAGGTCCAGAACAACGCTTGTGAGCGAATTTACGCGTGGCGCACACATAAAATCGCAGTTTGGTAAGTACTGCGCATGTGCACGACAGATAATATGCTACGTAACGTAAATGTGAGCATATGGGGCATTTACGTATTTGCTGCGTAAATTCGTACGTGTGGGTATGCCAAATTTACGTGTACCAAAAGTACGTCTAAAATACGCTATGTAGGCGGGGGTTTACATTTAAATTGTACAGTATGGGCGTGCTTAGCTGCGTAAATACGTGTTAACCATCCGTATGTGAACGGACGACAGCGGTTACGCGGCCAAAAGTTAAGGTAGGGTTTGGAAATCGGTCAAAATACGTACATTCAAGGGGAGCGCCTAGGGGAGTGTATAGAAGGTACGCACGTGAAAATACGCTACGCTAGTAAACGGAATGCAAGCGGAGTTCTGGATCTAACCCAATGTTCTTAAGCCTAGATGTTTCAGAGTACATGTGTCCTCCTTACCTGTTATTACCTTGTGAATCTAGAGCAAGTTAGATGATAACTTAATCCAGTTTAACTTCCCCCAATACTTCTGTATTCTCAGCTTGTGGAGTCAGAGCAGTCCATTTCAATTTGCATTTTTAATTTTTGCATCAATTACTTATTTAACCTTTCATATTGCCTTATGGTAAAGAACTTCAGCTTGTATAACAAAAACCTGGAAATGTAATTACAGACCACTCGCATGTATCCCAGCACCACGATAAGAAATACATATCCCACAATCCAGCGCTCTGATTTTTGACACACCCAATGTATTACAACAGCAGTGCGGAGATATAAAATACAGCAGGGAAAGGATTCTGGTGCCAGAACCTCATTTCTGATCCATTGTCATTTTAAATGAGGGCAGATCGCAAGTTTTGAGGTAAGGTGAAGGTCTTGGAACGCCATGTCAGCGATGGCTATCCCATGAGGTCACACATATCATACTAATTAAAAAGCTAAATAGTCTTCCTACAAGCAAAGGGAAAAAGATCACTTTGCAGCACTGAAACGATGACCGGTGTCAGTTTTTGGCAGTTTCAGGCTAGAAAGAACTGTTCCCACAAGTGCTATGTCTACGAGAGTCCAGTGGCTACAGGTAAGAGTTCTTCATCTTAACTCTAACCACCCTGTTCCAACAGCCTAACCTTAACCCTCCCCTAACCCTAACAATAAACCTCCTCTCTCCATAGCCTAACCATAACGCTCCCCTAACCCTAATTATAAACCTCCTCTCTCCACAGCCTAACCATAACCCTCTCCTAACCCTAATTATAAACCTCCTCTCTCCACAGCCTAACCATAACCCTCCCCTGACCCTAACAATAAACCTCCTCTCTCCACAGCCTAACCATAACCCTCTCCTAACTGTAATCCTAGACATCCCCATCCTGCAGTCTAAGCTTAACCCTCCCCTTACCGTAACCTTAAACCTCCCCTCACCACAGCCTAACCATAACCCTCCCCTGACCCTAATTATTAACCTCCTCTCTCCACAGCCTGACCATAACCCTCCCCTAACCCTAATTATAAACCTCCTCTTTCCACAACCTAGCCATAACCCTCTCCTAACCGTAATTATAAACCTCCTCTCTCCACAGCCTAACCATAACCCTCTCCTAATCGTAATCCTAGACATCCCCATCCTGCAGTCTAAGCTTAACCCTCCCCTTACCATAACCTTAAACCTTCCCTCTCCACAGCCTAACCATAACCCTCCCCTGACCCTAACAATAAACCTCCTCTCTCCACAGCCTAAGCATAACCTTCCCCTGACCCTAATTATAAACCTCCTCTCTCCACAGTCTAACCATAACCCTCTCCTAACCTTAATCCTAAACATCCCCATCCTGCAGTCTAAGCTTAACCCTCCCCTAACCCTAATTATAAACCTCCTCTCTCCACAGCCTAACCATAACCCTCCCCTAACCCTAATTATAAACCTCCTCTTTCCACAGCCTAACCATAACCCTCTCCTAACCGTAATTATAAACCTCCTCTCTCCACAGCCTAACCATAACCCTCTCGAAACCGTAATCCTAGACATCCCCATCCTGCAGTCTAAGCTTAACCCTCCCCTTACCATAACCTTAAACCTTCCCTCTCCACAGCCTAACCATAACCCTCCCCTAACCCTAACCTCCCCTCTCCACAGCCTAACCATAACCCTCTCCTAACCTTAATCCTAAACATCCCCATCCTGCAGTCTAAGCTTAACCCTCCCCTAACCCTAACCATCCTCTCTCCACAGCCTAACCATAACCCTCCCTTAACCCTAACCTCTTCTCTGCACAGCCTAACCATAACACTCTCCTAACCCTAATCCTAACCATCCCCATCCTGCAGTCTAAACTTAACCCTCCTTTCTCTGCAGTCTATCCCTAACCATTCCCTTTCTGCAGCTTAACCTTAACGCTCCCCTCTTCACAGCCTAACCCTAACCATCCCTGTCCTTGAGAGTGGGTACCTTGTTGAAATAAGAAGATTCACCATTGTACCCATTCTGATATACAAATATTTTTTATTATAAACCTGTTGCACTCTTATTGAGATCTTGTCAGACTGAGGTTCATTGGATTGAGGTCATTCCGGGTAGCGACCTGATCAGGAAAGGGGCAGCTGCATCCATAACTTGTCAACAACCCATATGTATGGTGATGGTGAATTGTATGTCATGTTCACTTTACTAGTCTGTTAAGCTGTTTAAGGTGTCGTATTGTACTCATTGCATTTATAACTAGAAAATAGCCTTGCTGGAATAAACCAGGTATAGATATAAACAAAAGCAAGTGGTTCAGATCACAACCAATTTATTAAAAAAACATATAAAGCAAAATGAAAATATTGATATTTCATAAATTATTAGAATGCAAACATATATAATAGGCTCCGTGTTATGAATGCATATACTATAGGCACAGCCCGCAGGGAACCTCTTTATAAATCCATTAGAGGAGGCCCGAACAGATATATATAGATTATATTTATCACTGTGACTCTATGTAGAAATAAATTGAAATAGTTGTAACAACAACAGCTATTCTCATTGCATTTATGAAACATTTCTGCATTATTTGTTCTGTAAAACAATTTTCTCCCAAAAAATTATAAAAAGAAAAAAAAAAAGCTGTCACACTTATAGCGCCGTTATTAAACCATCTGCTGTATCAGTACCGAAAATGACGTTGCCGCAGTAGCAACCACATTCCATTACTTAATGTCCTCTTAAATTCAACATGACTTTGTACAGGGTTTGACCAATTTTATATATATCTGTATATATAAAAGTGTGTGTGTGTGTGTGTGTGTGTTCCAGAATAACTCTGGAATGCCTGGAGCAATTTACACCAAACTTGGTACACATATGACTTACAATCTGGGAAAAATTACTATGGGGGTAAGACACCCCTAGCACCCCTAGGGGTGGGGGTGGGAAGGGGGTTCCCATAGGAATCAATGACTCTCCTAGGAATCAATGGGTTTCATAGGAAAGCATGGCCCCATAGGAAAGAATGGCAGGGGAACTTTTCGGCTCCCCAGCGCCAACACTAGGAGGCGACTGTGACGCCCCCGCGTCACCCGAGCTCCTGGACGGGCCCGGCCGAAGGGGTCGCCACCTCGCTCTTGCCCCTCCTCCAAAGGAGTGTTTTCCCTATTGACTTCCATGTGTTTCAGCCGTTCCTATAGGAAACAATGGGGGTCCAACTTTTCGGCCACCCTGCGCCCACCGGGAGGCGACATTGACACCGCCGCGTCACATGAGACGCATGCGTACCCGCCTCTCTTTCACTGTACGCCCCTCCGCCGAGAGCGCCTTCTCTTTTTTGACCGCTGTGCCTTTCAGCCCTTCCCATAGGAAACAATGGGTTTCGAACTTTTCGGCCGCCCCGCACCCTCCGGGAGGCAACGCTGACGCCGCCGCATCACTTTTGCTCCAAGATGACGAAAGAAGGGTGTTTGAGGGTTCGTATTACGGTTAGGGTTCGGAATTACGGTTCAAATTAGGGTTTAGGGGCCGGATCCAGAACTACGTCCGTCTTCCATAGACGGACGTAGTTCAATAAACAGTAGC